>BOSO01018555.1:0-41905 GCA_018403395.1 Gorsachius goisagi
TGGACAAGATGATCTCCTGAGGTCCCTTCCAACCCTTGTGATTCTGTGATTCCCTGCGTCCCCGCCCATGTCCGTCCCGACCGCCCCTCCCTGTGCAGAGCTGAGCCGTGACAAACCCATTCGAGGTGTTCTGGGCTGCTTGTTTTGGCAGGCCTCCCGTCACCCCTGACTGGCCACCCTTGGGCAAATGTGTCCCAGAGTGCTCCCTGTGGCTGCCTGTGGCCGTATGGCCCGGGGAGGTGGCAGCCCTGTCTGTGTTGTCCCTGACGCGGTGACGTACGGACGTACTACTGCAGCTCTGGTTCCCCCCCCACATCTCTTCTAGGTCTGTGTTGGTACAAATGGAATTGAGAAGCCGATGAGTGATGTGTCGGGTCTCTTGTGCGTATTGCAGCAAAGCCATCATGTATGTATCCATAGCTTGATATCCTTTCAGGTTCTTTTTCAAGTGAAAGTCTCTTTAATTGCTTATTCTCTTCTGTTGCTGCTCTTCTGAAGGACACCAACCAGAGCTGAACGTGCCTTCTTGATGAAGGCAGTGTTCAAAGTGGGTTGATGTCCTATGGCGGTGCTTACTGCGAAGGGATACTGAGACTTTTTGTGTCATTGGAGGCCAAGTGCCTCACTGGATGAGATATCTTCAGTTACCAGAAATGGGATTGCCGTTTCATTTCAGGAAAGGTGCTGGTAAAGTTTGGCAGACAAAATTATATCACAGCAGACTTGGATCTCGTTCTTATGCCAGATGGCTTGGAAATAGTAAAAATGTGAGGGGCTGCCTCTCTAATTGCCTCTTGGTGTTGTAACGCTGGGAAGCTGCGTCAGCTCGGAAAAAGCCTGGGTCACACAGGCAGTGTGGAAACTTACCAAGTAAAGGGAAGGACACACAGCGGTAATTGTGACTTTACTGTTCCAGGCTGCACTTAAGAAATTTGAGAATATTTAAAGAGTATGAATTAAATAATCCATGTTGTACTTGGGCTCTACGTCTCTAATACCCATTTCATGTAATAAATTTTGGTGTTTCACTGTGAGTCTCATTGTAGGGTGAAAAAATCATTTGACACTTTTTGCAAGGAAGGTGGCAACTTCAACAGCAGAAATGAAAACTAATTGCTGCTGCTTTTTAACTTATGGTCACAACATAACTTGATTATGCTTAGCTAGAAAACATTTTTATCAGAAGGGAAGTGAGGGGAAAAATGTCCTTCAACCTCAACTGAAACGAATTACTTCCACCATGTCTTCAGAAATGGGGAGCTAGTATTGTAGTGGGTTGGCTCTGCATTGCCTATGACTATACTTAAGTTGAAAGATAAATGCAGTCCCTGTTGTTGAATCTGAGCTTTGAGGACAACGAACTGCATGCACTAGCTAAGTGATAGTGTGCAGATACAGGCAATTATCATAGAATTATTGTTGTACACTCTAATACAGTAAATGATGTCTGTCAGCCTCTGCTGTTGGATTTCTGCCTCCATAGTTCAACTTTGATATTTATTAGATATTAGTTCCTCAGTGTTAGCTATCGGTATTTTAAAACTGGATGTTAAAGCTGCTTAATTAACTGTATAAATGTGGTTTCTGGATGTGATGTCTATGCAGAAAACCTGTTCTTTGCATTCTGTCTTATTCCACCATTCTCAACTGAAGAGCACTGTCAGACATCTGAGCCTTGCAGCCTGTGATGTGGTGTTACCATGAAACTGTCTGTCGAAGGAAGGTCCCACTTCCCAACAGGAGGTGGAGCTGTGAAATGAGCCTTGCTGGGGGAGGATAATCCCGTGGAATCGATATTTGGTATCGGTGTGGGATACAGCATTGGTGGACATGCCAGAAGCCTCAGCTGTAACGGTGTGAGAGGGCTGCAGAAGCAGCAGGTTCATAAGGAAGCATTTGGGCATTCCTAGCTGAATATACACTGGCAATCTATTGAGATTTTTCGGGTTTTGGAAATGAGTGCTAGGCTGTAAAGCATGCTTTTAGACAGCAGCTCGCTAGCAAGCTCTTGCTTTGAAGACTGCTTCAAGGAGCTGTTTTAGCTACAGTGGGTTGGAAAGAGATTGGAAGGAAGGAAGTGGTGCAATTCTGAACCACGTTGTCATTTCCTCAGTCCTAAAAAATGTAAGCAAGTTTATCCTGAAGCCCTTTTATGGGTCCAGTTAAAGGCCATCTGAAGTGCTCGGATTCTTTTTGGTGGAGAAAAAGTTATGAGGATGCAGCTAGCTTCAAATGTGGTTGGTTCAAAGGAAAAAGTATTTGTAGCACATCTTACAGGCCTTCTGCAAGTTGTGTGAATTCTAAGTGTCGCTGGGAGAGACCCAGCAAAAGGAGGGATCTGTAGTGGAGAAGAAACAATGAAACTGAATGTATAAGGTTATGTCAAATACTCCAAATTCTCTTAAGAACAGGGAGAGGTGCTGGATAGCTGATGTGAACTTACTGATTACTTGATGGGCTGGTGCAACTAAATAAATAACAGTAAACTCCAGAAACTGGAAGGTAACTAATGATTCTTTTTGTCTTCCTGGTTTTTGAGTCAGCATGGGCATTCAGATAAACTGTTCTGGTGAAAGCATCCAACTTTATGAAGAGAATCTTGTAAAGTAAGAAAAAAAAACACAACCAAACCAGAATTTCAAGTGTAGAAAAATCAAGGTCCTATAACCTAGGGCGTTCTGCAAAATTGCTGTATGTACAAAGTCCAGAGTTCGTGTTTGGTTCTGTGAGCCTGTCTCGTCATCTAAATAATGTTACGTCAGTTCACATCATTTACAACCCTGTCTCTGCAGTTTGGCTTCTTCTAATACACACGTTGCATACTGTGTTATACCACTGTACATGCATGGAGTTTTGTCTGAACTCTCGTACATCTAAAACCCAGGCTTCTTTTTCTGTCAGAACTTAAACTGCGCTTCTGGAGCAGTGTTAGAAGTGTGCTACTCTGGAAACTTCTCTGTCAGTGAATATTTCTGTTATCAGACGTGAATTTTCTGCATGCCAACCATCAGGATTTTGCGCAAAAAAAAAAAAAAAAAAAAAATGCTGCTGTCTTTTAGAACTGGCTTTGCTTATTTTGCGTTCTGCCACTGGTCTGCCTGCTCAAATCCCTTGTAAGAGTAGTGTCTGATTACAGATCACCACCAGGGTATGATCAGGGGTCGTATGAGATGCCGGACTATTTTCCCCAGCGGATGCCTATGTCAGTGCTGGTTGGCTTTTCTGGGGCTCACCCACTCACAAACCCCTGACGGTTGCTGGAGGAGGAGTGAGGTGGCTGAATTCAATGTGAGTTGGGGGGTGGAGGTAGCTCAGGAATATGGAAAAGAAAGAAGGAGGAGTTTTCTTCCTCAGTTCTTTCATCTGTTGATGATGAGTTGGGTAACTTCTTAGCAAGCTAGCTCGTGCGTAGTGTCAGCCCTTGAGACATCCCCTGCCCATTGGGAAGATTTTACGCAGCCTGAGCTGTCATTTGTCATTCCAGCACAGCCTTCTGAGCAGGGATCATGGGTGCTCGTGATTTTTGGGTGAACTGCTCTTGGGTGAGGAGTGTGTTGCTCAGTCTGTGGTCTTTAGAGGGCTCTCGGGGAAACATCTGATGATGACAAGACCTCTGGAGCCTTTGTCTTCCTGGAAAGAGCCCGCTAAAGCTGATGGAAAATGTGTTTTGTTTCTCTGGAAATTGGCCAAGGCCTTAAAGGGAAAACATCTTCTTGAAATAGTTAAAATGTTATTCTGTCACTCATCCTTTACTTGAGAAGCTGGAGGCTTGTGCTCAAGGCCAGTCTTCCAGAGGAGAGGAATATAACTGACTTGAAAGTTTGTCTCATTTCAGGCACGCAGTGCTTGTTGTTAAACTAAAAATCATGTGTAGTAAGGATGCAAACAGGTATAGGCTTGTCCACAGAAGAGCACTTTACAGTTTCATAGTCTCCAGATTCTTCTTTGATGCATCAAGCTTTCCTAGGAATAGAGTGAAATGCCAAAATTCTTTATCTGAAAATGAGTAGAAAGGACTCTGGATTGTTTCTTGGCTCTTGGGTACAGTATGGGAACGTATTTCTCTTCATTAGAGCACAAGCGTTACCCTCAATAAAAGTTCTGAATTACCCAGACTTCATGTAGAAAGAGCTAAAAATGGGGGGTTTGTTTTCCTTTTACGTTCTGCTTGCTATTTCTTCCAAACAGGTGGTGATCAAGATGCCACTCTTGCTATGTTGTTGTGCTGCTTTTGTCAGTGAAACGCTGCTCAAAGCAAAAGCACCACCAAAGATGAGGCGGAGGAGGAGTAGGACCGGTAAGAAGCTTTTCAGCCTTTGATTTTCATAATCTTTTGGGTGGTGTTTTCTCTGCAGATGGTCGCTATTCCAGGAGGAGTGTTCACAATGGGCACTGATGAGCCTGAAATACAGCAAGATGGTGAATGGCCTGCTAGAAGAGTCCACGTTAACAGTTTCTACATGGATCAGTATGAGGTCAGCAATGAGGAGTTTGAGAGATTTGTGAATTCCACTGGGTACGTTACTGAGGTAAGGCAGAAGGGCATACAGCCTCCTGTCATCTTTCTTTGCGTTGGCAAAACCCACCTTAAAAACTTACGGCTTTTCTTCTTTGAAGGATGCCATAATACTTGCTTGGGATTTACGTATTAGAATGTTTCTGATGTAAGTAGCCTAGAGAGAAAATTGTCTTGCCTTGCTGCCCAGGGGTCTGAAAGGGCATTTAGATCTATACTGTTACATTTACTAAGTGTCTTGATATCTGGATTAATATCTTCCCTGCAGTATGACTGAGGCAGCCTGCATGAAGTTGTCTGGTGGCTGAAGATGTCTATGCAGGGTTTTGGGGGGGTTTTGTTGTTGTTTGTGGTTTTTTTGACCTTTGGGTCCTAGGACATCTCTATACCAGTACAACTATGTTGTTTGATTTTTTTCCTTTATTTTAGAGGAACAGGGGAGAAGGGATTTAAAAAACCTGATAGCTGAGGACTCTTCAGGCTTGTTCAGCACAGCTACTTGCTAATGAGCTGAGCAATAGAGAGCCCTGCTGTCTAAAGAAGATATAATAGCAAGTATAATAATAGTTTTGTGCATGTTACTGGGAACAATGGACTAAGACAGAATATGTTAAGGTTCTTCCAAGAAAGAAGCTACCTGTGCTTGAGGCTCTGATCTTTCCTGACAGTTGACTGTTCCTACGCAACTCTTCATAAAACCCTGACAGGCCTTTTAGGCAAATAAAAGCCTCCGTAATGATCAGGTCTCAAAGGAGGCACTTTGCTGAATTCACCTGATAAACTGGTTCTCAATTGGAAGATGGGATCCTTCTGGTTGGATGAAGGGCTTCTTTTCTCTACGGCACTATTTATGGTTTTAAGTTCTTAGCTCAATAATTATGAAAAAATGGTTGCTTAACAATTTTGAGTTTGAACAGGGCTCACTTGTTACAAATGGCTTCTGAGCACGTGGGCAGTGGTATTTGAAGGCAGCGCTGCATCAGGTGGAGCCCGCTTCAGACAGCGCCTCGTGGCTCAGCTGGTGTGGCTGGGTGCTCTGCTTACACCTTCCCCCCCCACCCCGCCTGACATGGGCCCCTCTTTTACTCTGGATTGGGAAAAATAAACTCAGAGTCAGAGTAAGCAGCACTGATTCTGCAGGGGTTTTTTGGGGATGCAGCTGAGCTGGTTTTGGTGTGTTTAAGTGATGTCCACATTACTTACTGCGGGCAAACAGAGCCAACCTACTTCTTGGTTTTCTCTTATTAAGGTCTAGACTGAACTCCAGTAGCAAAGGAAACCTGAAAGTAAATAGAAAGCTGAAGGAAAAAAATCTCCAGATGTACAGCTGTCTTGTTGAACTAAAAGTACTTTTTAACAAACTTTAAAAAAAAAAAAAAAAAGCCCTTGACGGAGGCTGTCAGACTGAAACCTGGGATTCTTTACATGATAAACCTGTTTGCCTCTCTGGGTCTTTCAGATTGGGCAGGAGAGGGGGAAAAAAAAATATATTTTTTTCTTCTCTTTGATAAACCTGTTTGCATCTTTGTCTGGGTCTTTCAGATTGAGTAAGTGAGAGAAATTAAGTATTTTTTTTCTTCTCTTTCCTTTCTGAAACTGAATATGTAAAGATTACAGTCATTTGCCAAAACTTCTTGCAATTTGTGTGTTGAATGGGATCCTTCTTTCAAACTGTGCTTCTCGAAGAGTTCTGACTGTGCAGAAGGAGCTCATGGTTATCATTCTGAGCCTCTGAATGCCTGTAATAAAATGCAGAAATGGAGAAGGGTGAATGTGTTGAATTCTGATAACATGTTTTGACTTCCCTGGTACATCAATCCGTTTAGTTTACCAAGGGGGAAAAACCCTATGTGGGTATAATGTACTGTGATTCATTGAAATAATTTGTATTTTTTGTTTCTTTTGGCATTATATAATGCTAGATCTAATGACTGGGTTGCTTTAACTCCTCTCCTGTTCTCTTGTTGTAACAGCACTTTAAAATGTGGTGCTAGTGATGTTGGAGGAGCAGTAAGTGACAAGGCTTAAGTCTTTCACTGTGATTCCCAGAGGAAAAATAAGAGAAATGAAATATGCCCTTGAATGTTAGATTATTGACTGTAGCGTTTTAAAGCAGTTGGGACAATGGGAGCTGCATTTTTAATTAATAACAGTAAAAACATTTGCAGAAGCTCTGTGAGCTACCATCTGTCCAGTGGCAGTTGAAGAACAATGACATCCAGAGACAAAAAGCCTTCTCTTCCTTGAAAGAGAACTCAAAATTACTACTAGAATTTCCTTATCCTCAATAAAATAAAGCTGTAAATGTGAGTGGCATTTTAAGAATAACACTCCTCTGATAATATGGTTCAACCCTTTGTTCTTTCTACAGGCAGAGAAATTTGGTGATTCCTTTGTGTTTGAGGGAATGCTGAGTGAAGAAGTGAAGGCTGGCATCCATCAGGCAGTGAGTAACGCAGCCGGGTACAACTTACTTAGCAATCACTGGGGTAGATGCGTTGGCAATTATGGCAATAATACCTAAATTGTGTGATGTTCCCAAAGCCATGTACAAAAATGGGGTTTATGGAGGATTTGTGGTCTATTCTCTGGTCTCTTTTTTTTTTTTTTTTTTTAAGCAAACAATTAAAAAAATCTACTCCTGATTAGCAACAGTTAGAATCAACCCCTTCTTGTCTTTTTTTGCCTCCTAAATGAGAGATATCTAGGACTGTAGTGAGTGGTGCAGATACAAGGCTGTTTATTTGCATTACACGTGACACAGCGATGCTTTGGAAATTCAGATGTCAGTCGTGGCTCTGCTGATCGATGTGCTACGTAGGTAAAGAACAGGAGTGCTTCTGGCTCCGAGAGCACACGCACGTGTGGCTGCCACGCTCTGCCAACGCAGTCTTGCGTCTAAACAAAGCTGGTAAATCCTGCATTCTGTTGATTTAAGAAAATGAGGACAATCTGTGTATCTGATAAGATAGCGATGCTTGCATGAGTGCTTTTTCTAGGTTAACTAGAGGCAAATATTCCAAAGTGCCATTTCTACCGCAGACCTGAGTCTAGAAGCAATTTGCAACAGAATAAGGAGACTCAAAGTTTACTGTGCTTCCTGCATCTCTGTAGAAAGATGCTGTATGCCTCGCTCTTTATTCACTTCCCTTCATCTTGCTGGGGCAAGATAGTGATCCAGGTAGGTGCAATGCTGATTAAACTGGAGCTGATCCAGTTTTCCTCTTAAGTGGAAGTGAATACTCATTTAAAAAACAAAAAAAGCTGGGTAGCCAGTCTTCCCTGTCCCCCTTTTCCCTTTTTCTGTTGTTAATGTGTTGCAGAGCCGTTCTTAGGCTTTATTTACTTCCTCCTTAACTGGTCACTTAACCTTTACAGCTCCTGATCATAAGTAGATTGTCTTGTCATCTCATGGATGAATCTACCTGCTTTGAGCAGAAGTTTGGACAACACGATCTCCTGAGGTCCCTTCCCATCAGAATTATCCTCAGGTCTGCTGAACGCACTGCATTTCCAGATCTCTTGTCCCATGCCTTTAAAAAGGCCTTGGAAATGAAGCGTTCTGATGTGCATAGCGTGGCAGTTTTGGGGGTGGGTGGGGGTGGCTTCAAATTGCATTTATTCTGGATGGGAATGTCTGCTTTTTTGGTTCATTTTCTTTTGGATCAGCAAAGCTCACTTGGCTCATTCTGCAACTGCTTGAATCAACACAGGAAAGCAGGATGTACCCAAGGAGCAAGGTAGTAACAGGTCTGAAACTGCATCCTTTGGCAATCAGACATAAGTGTTAGGTGAAACTGCACCTGTAGAGGAGCACAACTCTTTCTTTGAAGGTAGAATAAATGCAGGTGGGCTCATCCCATCATCCAACAGAAAATTCAGCTGTCAGTGTTAGAGAAATTCTTTTTCCTGCCCTAGTTCTGCGATGCAGAAATCCCTAAATCTGGCTCTCTGTTTTAAAACAAACAAACCAACCCTAAGAATGCTGGTGTAGGCTCAGTCTTGGCTATTTGTATAAACACCCAGAGAGTGTTGGGAGCCATTTCCCTGGGTGTGTCAGCCAGATTTTGGAGTGTTGGCTTGTAGTGCTAACAGAACAAGCATTATGCCAGAGGGCTGGAAGGGAGCCCAAATGGGTCTTTTTGGCTGCTGCTTTAAGGAAGTTTTCTGTATTTATTAAAAGTCAACTTTGTGCAACTTGTCCTTTCGCCATGTTTTTCAGTAGTTATTACTGGGTCATCTTGTGAGTTACTGGCATGCACAGCATTGTCAGAATCAGCACAGAGATTGTACTAATTATTTTGGTAAGGAGATCTGGAGAGTAGCAACTGCCTCCTTTGTAGTTTGGCACTTTATGCTGATGCTGTAGACAAATTTACGTTCTAAAACATGGTCATATTGTGAGGAGGTGAAAACAAAACTAAAAGCTGCTTCCCTTCCTCCTGTCTGCCTGCCCCCTCACCAGCTACACGCCCTGAAATACAACTTTTAGCATGAAACTTCTGTCTGCAAGGAGGTGTCAAAAGGCAGCTCAGTGGTAGTGCTGGGAGAACTCTCATGTCTGAAGATACAGGTTAGAATTTTATCTCTATATGCTTCTGCCTTTCAAAACTGTGTCTTTTTGTTGTTCCACTATGGATTTTCTGTGAGGTTATAAATGTTGAGAGTACTGTGCAGACCTTCTTTGCTTTGAGGGTGTTTTGTTGTTTTGTGACTGCAATTTGCAGACCAGAGCAAGCGAGCACCTCGCAGTTGGCCATGGGGATGTGGTGTCGGAATGTCATGCAGTCAGACTCTTCTCAGACAGCCAAACTCTGGGTAGGCCATGCTTATCCCAGCTAATTGAAACTAATAATCTATAGAAAACTGCTAATGCATTTTATGCTTTCAAGAAACAAGTTTCTATAGACAACTTGCAAGAAGCTTCTTATTGCTAAAATGCAGAAGCATCCCACCTACAGGTCAGGGACTTCAAGGGTTCTGCAAAAGCAAATCCTTCCTGGGGATCTGCAAGCTTAAATTAAAAGGAAAAGTTAGCTTCTTGTTACATTGCCCCAAATGTTTAAATTTTACCAGTGTCTGCTGGGGTAAAAATGGTGAAAGGAATCTAATACTATTCAATTATTGAAAAGAGCACATTTTAAAGCTTGGCTGATGCAGTGTAACTGTTCAAATGTAATCAGGAAAAGTATACATTGCATGAAATGGGTTTGCATCAGCAGATAGTAATGATCAGCAATAGTGAAGACTAAGGCTTTTTTCTCAATCTGTATCTTAGTCAGTGTGTTAGCTTGTGGTGTGTACCTTCCTGAATCATAACTGTCACTGTGAAAAGGAGGAATAAGATGTAAACATTGAGCTACTGGTACTGAAAATACCCCCACCAATTGATGGGAGAAAGGGCTGTATTTTCACTGTGCCTTAGTGGCTCAGATGTGTTTCAATAAGGCTTTTCTCCAGCTGAAGCACCGGGGTGCTAAATGCAAATGTGAGTATAGGGGAAGAGCAACAGGAATGTGTATTTTGGAAGCAGCATTGCATATGTAGTGCAAGAACTGGGGGAAGTGAAGATACTGAGCTAAGTGGTATAGAACAGCTCCGATAAAGAATGAGGTGCATGTGTCTGTTGGGGAGTATCTGGGGGTTTGGCTTCTCCAGTTCTTTAACCAGACTAATTTATCATAGGCCCTGAAAGGAAGCAGACAGCTCAATTAGAACAGAGGTGGGGCTGGTGGAAGCTAATGCAGGAGCAAAGCAGCTTAGCACGTAGAGTGATTGTTGGAGCTTTGGGTGTGCGTTTCCTGGAGGTGAGGTGGTCTCCTAGATAGCCGCTGCTGCAGGAATGTAGGCTGGACCTAACCCTCCTCTGGAAGGGAAGCAGTAAAAAGGGGTGTAGCAGCCAATAATTGAATTGTTCTGGATTTCTGGGAACTCGAGTTACAGTTTTGGCCTCTTAAGTTTGTGGTGGTAACCTAGCAGAGAGCAAAAATTTAACACTGGAGCAGATGAGGGTGTTGCTGATAGAATTGGCGGAGGACTTTTTCAAATAAAGAAGGATTTTCTAGGGCGAGGGTGGAAGGTCCTTTGAAACCAAAACATTTTATGTGGCCTTAACAAGTCCTGAGAGCTTCACGTATTAAAAATCAGTTCTCAGACTTGCAGATTAAAACCAACTACTAATTACTGCATCTCTTACAGCTATTAAGTTATGGCCTTCCTTGGGTACTTGGCCTTTGGTTTAGACGTACTGGATAAAACACAGCCTAGAATTGCCAATAGCCTGGCACTTGGAGATTATTTTTTTCTTTCCTCCTCTTTTGAGAGAATTTGGGGAAGTGGAAAAAGCTCAACACTTAGAGATTTTGCTATTATTTTATGATGTGACTATTTTCCTGCTCTTTTATCTCCCTGACTGAGTTAAGGAGGAAGTAGAGAGGGGGGAATTTTGTGTGCCCAGTGCTATTATTCCATGGCACGGTAAAATGCCATTTATATGGCACTTTAATGTATCCTAGAGCGAAAAGCATGGGGATTGTGTGTGTGAAATGAGGAGGTACTGAAGTGTGCTTGCCAGTGAGGGGATTTGAGAGCTCTGGCAAATAACTGCAATAGTTTTGCTTGCTGTGCAGCTACCATGAAAAAGGTAAACAGGGACAGCACTTATTGAGACTGGAGTACAGCACAAGTCGGATCTGCTCACTGGAGAGTAGTGGGAACACTTTTATTCTTGGCTTGTGGAAGGTAGCAAAATTCATTTTTGCTTCTGGGCCAGATAAATTCTGCAGTGAAGAGACTGAAAGCGTACAAATCTGTATACTTAATTTGTATTTAAGAGGTGTTGAATTTTTGGTCTGAGAAAGCAATGGAATTTGTTCACCGCTAGACTTGAGCAAATACTATTAAGGGGTTCAGGTCGATCTAGAACCCACGGATGCTACTTTCACCCCTGTTTGTATGGAAACCTCTGCAGTGGTCTCGAGCTGTGCAATGTGCCTGTTCATAACAGTGCCTCTAGGCTGCAACTCAAAGGGCACAGTCCCGTTATAAAACCAATAAGAATGTTATGCATTTCAAATGAGTATTTCAAATTACTGCTGCATGAGCCATGTTTGCAGGTAGGATAGCGGTGCTGGTGTTTGCAGCTGGTCGTCCTCGTTTAGGACGAGGGAGAATGGTTTGAAGCTGCGCCAGGGCAGGGTTAGGTTGGACATTAGGAAAAACTTCTTCACCGAAAGGGCTGTCAGGCTCTGGAATGGGCTGCCCAGGGAGGTGGTGGAGTCTTCATCTCTGGAGGGATTTAAAAGAAGGATGGATGAGGTGCTGAGGGACAGGGTTTATGGTGGGATGGCAGGGTTAGGTTGAAGGTTGGACTCGATGATCTTAAAGGGCTTTTCCAACCACAGTGATTCTATGATTCTACTCTGCAGGCTGTACCTTCTGAGAACATGCGGTAACACCTCGCTTATCTCTGGCATGGGGGGCAGCAGGTTGGTTCTTCTGTAGTTTGTCTGATATTGTTAAAGATGTCAACACACACCAGATGCATAAGCAGAAGTGGACAAATGCACTTATTGCTACTTTAAGGGTAAATTTCATCTCTACCAGACTTGGCTTTTGCTTTTTCAGAGGCCTTTCAGAGAGGAAGCTGAACTCCAAGGAAGAGGTGGGTGAGCCTGTTTCTTGCAGACCCCAATGCTTCACGTATCCCCGACAAGGCGTTGGGAGGATGGAGCTACTGAACCGGCGATCTCTACCTTCTTACGCCGTGCTCCCACTACTGGGATAAAGCATGATGTGCAGGAAGCATCTCTCACCAGGAATTACCAGTAATATTAGTCCATGCTTATTAGTATAAACTACAGCTTTAAAGCGGGGCGTTGCTGTGCCTCAGGCTGTAGATACATCCGTGCACGCCTCATTTTCTTAAAGCTCATATTCCCTTGGTTATTGGAAAAAATTACTAGCTTGAGTGCAGATTTAGATGTTGGCTGAAAAACAGACTTCAAGAGATGGAGCTCACCAGGAATAGTTCCTCAAAAGAAGCTGCTTTGGATTCCAAAACTTGCACTTAATGAATCTTACTGGATTTTAGCGTCAAATATTTTTGGTTATTTTTCTTGGAGGATTGACGTAGCTGTGCAGTATTACACTGTTTGAATGAGATTCAATGACCTTTCCTTATGCAAAGGAAAAGGTCCCTTCATAAAAGTAAAGTGCGAGTTTCTAATTAAGTTTGAAGTTTTTTCTCTAACTGATGACTTAAAATATATTTATTCTATAAAGCTGATGCCTTTCCTTTTTGCGGTACTGCAATTTCAAACTACTTTAAAATAGTGGGACTTAAGGCAAACAATATCAATATTCAGTATTAATCAAAACCCCTTACTGCTTTCATTTCTGGGCTAATGAGGGAGGCTAGAAAGCTTTGAAAATAAGAATGAAAACAGATTCTTCTGTAATTAGAGCTTTTAGGGAGCTGGGGCTTTTCATTGATATACTAAATAGCATAGGGCTTGCAGTAGCGTTGCAGAAGCTGGCGACATCGAGTGTTAGTTATCTCTGGAAAAAATACCCAACTGTCTGCTTCTAAGCCGTTTCAGCGTGCTTAATTACGGATTTGGTGGAGAATTTGACAATCGCCTTTCAGTTCAGCTTATGTACATAATTGTTCTTCTCTGCCGAGTATTTTCAAGTACAAATATGAATTATAGCTGCACGCGTAGATCGTGGCTCCCCCATGCAGCTGCTATGACAACCTTGATAACTGGCTAGGAGAGGTCTATTCGTTGTCTCGAGCCTTGGAGCGGTGTTCACTTCCACATTATTTACATTGAGATGTCTCCCCGGCTCGGTTACAGCTGTTCCAACTTAAACACCAGCCCGTTGCTATAGAGATGCTGTACTGGATAGAAATGGGTCACGTTCCTGCCGCTTCCAGTGCGCCGACAAAAAGGAGCAGCAGAGCTGCAGACCGGCCAAGGCGACCGGGGAGCGTGCATCTGCCCAAGGGCTTTTCCTTGCCTTTGGAAAATGGCTTTAAGATCAAGTGGGACTGGTGCATGGCTCCGGCTTCTTTCAAACTGCCCCTCGTGATGTGATGGGTTTGGAATCTGACCGCCAGGCTGAATGGGAGCGGGGCCAAGCTTTGTCTCTGCCCTCCTCTGGTTTCCCTCTCTGACCCTGAGCGGGAGGTCTAGACTAGATGGACTAGATGATCTTTGGACTCGATGATCTTAAAGGTCTTTTCCAACCAAAGTGATTCTATGATTGTATGTGATGGAGAGTCTGACCCCAGCCAGCCCAAATGCTGCCTGCTGCTCGCTGATCCTGGGACTGCTGAACCAACCACCCAACCCATGGCTGATCTCTTGGTACCCATGGTCTGCTCCTGCAGGCAGACAGAGGTTGATGTTCCCCGTTCACCGGCGGTGCCGGGCTGGCAGAGCGGGCTCCCGTGCTGCGGAGTCCTTGGGAGCTGCCCGTGGGAGGGGGGAATCTCTGCCCTGGATCGTAGCCAGGGAGGAACTTGGTGAGGGTTGTTGGGAAGGTACGCTAATACCACTTAGAAAAACAGGTAAAAAGCTGCTTGTGACCAGAATCCCAGCTAATGGGACTTCTTTCTGGTTTCTGAGGGGACAATGGCAGTGGCTCATCTGTTGCACAGTAATTATTTTCATTTCTTAAACTCCCTGCCCTACTAAAAATGTTCTATTTTCTGTCTGCCTCTCTCTTCAGTAGCTCATTAATCAGCTGTTGAGGGTGTGGGATACGGCTTAGAGGAGGAAAAATTGACAGAGATTTATGTGTAACTGCCTTACAGGGATAAAATAAAACCTCATCCAAAGATTATGTTCTTTACTGAATAACTAATTTTTTCTCACATCCTACCAGTGCTAGCAATGAGGGTGTCCAGACCCCTGGGTGTGTTTCCCAGAGGTAATGCTTCATAACTTCCCAGCTTCCAGCCTATGCACACGTTGCTTTTGCAGCCAAGAGGATGCTTTTGCAAATTCAAGCTGTACAGTGCTTAACACGATCTGATTCAAACAAATGGTAACCTGTTAAGTCAGCTTCTGAAACTAAAGCGTGCGCATCTTTCTTTAAGAACCCACCGTTTAATAAAGGATTCATATTTTCCAGACTTAAACTGCTTTTCACTCAAAATCTCTTTTCAGCTAATTGATTCCTAAAGCGCTGAAGTTCTTACTCTGAAATAACTTTTGACCTGGTGTAAGCAGGCCTTAATATATTAAAATAGCATTATAATGCTGTAGCACATCAAAAGTTTGGTGTTGCCCATGTCTGGACAGCAGCATGAATTTCTCATCAGCTTATGGGCCAGCCTTAAGGTTAAAATCTACAGCTTTGTTACTTCGAGTGACTTGCTGCATGTTAGAAATGGAATTAGAGCCAAGATTAGCTGCTTGGTTGAGTTTATTTTTTTTTAATTCTTCTAATACATAAACATGATTGGAATTAAAATTTGGAGCTAAAGTGGCGGGTTGTGTTTATCTGACATGGCCAGTGCCATGTTACGTGCAAGTGCAATACGAATGTTTTCATGGTTATTGGCTGGGGTTTGGGGTTTATTTTGTGTGTCTATGTCTTTGTAAGGGTATTCCCCTACTGCTTTTGCAGTGCCAGTAATGGTGTAATGCTGACAATGAGACTGACTTTCCTGATATTCATCCCTTTCATTTTTCTATGTATATTTAGGAAGGAGTTTTCTTCAAGGTAACTGTAAAGTTGTCTTAAAAAAAAAAAATCTTGAAATCATCAGTTAATGGAGCAATTAATGTTAGGATATCCCAGCCTACTTTGAAAAGAAAATTGAATACATAAAACTTTGCATTTTATGCAAGCTGATAGTGGGAGTATAGGCTTCAGTAATGCAAATTGCTTCGTTGGAGTGGAAAACTTGTAGGTCGGAGTGAACTGTGAGTATATCTTCCTAGTATTACCATATCGTGCTCCATTTTCTTGACAGCCCTGTGAGTCCTTAAAGTTTAATCCTGGAGCAGAGAGCTGGGTAATCCAAATTTTCAGCTGGATCGGACCAAAGCAAGGGCTGAGCTGCTCTGCCTCTGAAGTGTGCTTTGCTCCCAGAGCTGCCGTTCCGTATCGGGGCAGCTGGGCAACGCTTGCAGAGCAGTGCTGTTCAGGTCTGTTACAAGCGACAGGCGATGCTGTAAGGAGTCAATCCAAATGAAGGAGACCTTGTCCTCTAATTCAGTTCCTCGTCAGCATGGGTTCAGCAGCACGTGCTGCTATTTTTACAGAACGAATCCATTGCCAGTCCACAGAACGTGTGTTTCGGAGCGAAGCGTGAGAACGTGAAGCATTATGGAAGCAACTAAGCTCGTTAGTGGCAAGGGAAGGCTTTGCTGTATTAACTGTGGTGTGTTAATATCTCTGTCTAATTAGCTCTTGTACTAATTAGATTTAGAGCAATTAAAAGCTTGAAAGACTTCTGAGAAGTTTTTTGGGAAGGACTGTAGATTTCAGGTGCGTGACTTTCTCTTGCAGAAGGAGCATCTTGGTGCCTGCTCGCTGGTGTCAGTGCCTGACTTTAGATGAGTTGCCAATTAATTATTGAAGGCTGTACGTAGTCTATCACTGTTACCGCTGTCCTAGTACTCTGTGTGTAACTCCTCTAAAGATCTGGGTGTTCTGCAAAGACTGGCAGCCATTCAGTTCAGCAGAGCCAGAAACAGAAGACATGCACACGCAGTGCTCTCGTGTGGAGAGAATGCTAACTTTGGGTTTCCATCCTATCTTGAGTACAGATTAAAGGCTAAAGCTCAAAATACACAAGGAATTGGTTAAATCGGACTAGTTTTAAGCCTGTTGACTGTAGTATCTGTTTAGCAGCTTGGTCATCATCCTGAAGCTGTAGCGCTGCGAGAGTTGAGTTGAGCATCTGACTGAAGATCCCATCTTTGGGTTTGAACACTCAGAAACAGAGCTGCAGTTTCTAGAGAGAGATCAAATACTTCTCAAGCTTTTTTGAAAAGGGTCGGGGCTCTGATTGTGGGGAGAGTGTCGCTGGCTTTGTTAGGTACCGAGCCAGAACTACGTGGTTGGTGTTGATTTATGTGCTTCTCACGCTATGGAGATCATGAAGCAGGATCTTTTAAGAAATGTCGTTGCTTTAGCAGTATGCCTGAGGGATCCCATTTGGGTGGAGAGCCCACGGACAGAACATCTTGGTCATCGCAAGCTGCTGAGAGCATCTTTATTTCTTTTGTCTTCTCTTCACTCTTTCTGAAGGAGAAAGCATCAGCAACCCACGTGTGGATGGCTTCCCAGCCTGGGGGAGTCCTGCAAGATTCCAGCGCTCCTGCCTAGAGCTCGCAAAGCACTGGGGGCTCTTCAGCTGAGCTTAAGCCAACAACCCTGCAGCTTTAGTCCAGGATTGCTGTTGACTTAGGGTGAGCTTTTAGGTGAGGTACCCAGATGTGTGCTGTAGGCAAAATTCTGTATGTGGTGATGGGAGAAGAGCGAAAAGCTGTCATGGGAGCTGTTACAGCATAGACTGATGACGTGCTTTAAAAATCAGATCGTATGTCTGTGTTAACAGCACTTCTATCTCTTAGGCTTACAGTTCATTTCCCTGCTGAAGCATTCAAATGAGGGCTCTGATGTGTAAGTTGGACCAGAGTTCTTTCTTAGCAGCTTATGTTTGTCGTAGATAATTTTCTCACACACACACATGTAATTCCATGTTAAATGCGCGTCACTGCTGAAGGATGCAGCTTCCTCCTAGAAGCTGCTGCTAAAATAATTTGACCAGGCTGATGCTCTGCCTCCCAAGAACCAGCTTTCAGTGACTGACTTTTGGACTTTTCTGTGAAGGATTTGGTGAGTTAGAGGATAACACTCACGGCACAATTCCTACCTGTGTGTATAATGCTTCAGAGTTGGTTTAGAAGCATGGTGAAGAGAAATGAATATTCTGCTTCTTGCCTTTGCCACCCCTAGAGCAGAGAAAGCTGTGGGGCAGCAGGGAGGGCAGAAGCTGCTAAAACTTGTGCTATAGGGCAGTATTAGAACAGCAGCTGGACCTCCCAGGTCTAGGGCTAACCAGCTGGTAGATTTAACTCCTAAAGCATTGGAGGCTTATTTACTTTGATTTTTGTTCATTATGGAAATTATCTCTAATAGGAGTCTTTTGGAAGCAAGCACTCAGGCTGATGGAATAAACCCACTATTGATGGTTAGCATAAGTGTTCTTTTTTGCCTCAATTTTCTGAAAGGCCCCATTATTAAGATAAGTATTTCTAAGTGAATATGAATCAGAATAGAATAGTTAAACGTGCTGTGCACTGACCTTCTCAGCTTTGAAGTATGCTTAATAGAAGAAATCCTCAATGAATGTATTCCAGGAATAATTCCTTGGCATTGCAGAACCAAATTTGAGACTTTTGCTTAGAGAGAAGTACTCGATGTCTGCACTGTTACAGAGTATTTTCTCTGCTTGACGTTGCTCACCAAACCAACTGGAAAAAAATAATAAAAGGCTTCGCTTCTGTGGCTCTTTTGTCTCCACCTTCTGGAAGCTGATAGCAAATAATTTAGTATCGGCTTACTGAGTTAATTAACTGGAAAGCAAATGCGTTTCAAGATGTGTGTTCTAACCCTATTTAAGGGATGGCATCAGGATTTTGGTTTCAGTATTTCAAAACACTGAGTCTACGGAGCAAATAATTGGGATGAAAATTCTCTTTAAGCCCCAACTGTCTTTTTTTTTTTTTTTTTTTTTTTTTAAATCATCTCTGCAGAATGTGTCAGACTGAAGTCAGCCAGGAGATCTGCTGGTTTTACTGTACTGGGGGCATACTGTTGTAACGGAATTGAGTAAAACTAACGTTCTAGGTGACCGCTTCCATCCATTACAATCTGAATGTTCTTGGCGTGCATTCTCTGAGGTGAAGAGTTATAATTGAGAATTTCTGGGGGGACAATCTGGTCCTCCACAGGTAGGAGGCTGAGCCTTCAAAGAGAATAAACTGCCTTGTATCAGACCTGCAGGTGAGAAAATGTGGGAGGGGAGGAGGGACAGCCAGAGGGCAGCACTTGAGAAAAGTACGCTCAGGACTTGGGTCTTCCTCTCTCTCCCCTGTTTTTTGGGTGTTTGGGTATTTTCTTTGTGCTGTTGCATCCCTTGGGCTATTCCCTGGCCAGTAGTATTGTAATGTGGATCAAATTATCATCTTGGTTTGTTAGAATAATAGGTCAGTTGGCTGCAGGCAGAGCCATGAGCCGTGCGTGAAAGCTTTGCAGCCTGTTGTCCCATGGTGGTTTTCCACAAGAGCCTTTAGCTGGAAATTAAGTTGTCTTCCCTGGCCATTCTTGTCCCTTTTCAGGTTGCAGCAGCTCCCTGGTGGTTGCCTGTGAAGGGAGCCAACTGGAAGCATCCCGAGGGCCCTGACTCTACTATCTCCAACAGGTAAGCCACAAATGGCCATTCAGTTATAACACACAGTGCTTGTAAATACACCGGTAAACTTGCACCCCGGATGGAGGTGCCATAAAGGGGTTTTTAATTAATCATCTGCCTGCTGCTGCTTCTGTGACTATTTTCACATTTTCTAGTTTGTTGCAGTGGTTTTATGGTCAATGGGTGTAGTGGTATTTCAAAAAGGTCTATAAGCACTTTCCACCCAAGGGGAAAGAGACCATACTGAAATGTGCTTCAGTGTGTTTTCTGTTCACGTTTCTGTATCAGCGGTGAAACAGAGTAGATCTTTAGAGGATCAGCAACTTTAGACCCTTCAGTGCAGATCTGGTTTTGGAGAAGAATGCTAAATACTCCCTGCGTGTGTACTCTAGGAATCCAGTAGCATGTCCCCTGTCTGGGATTTGGAGGTCTGTCTGTCTGGCACCAGATGACTGAAGAGTTTTGTGCTTTTTTTAATGTATTCTGGCTTTGTAGGCTGACTCTTGTGGAAAATCAGTTATGACTCTTATCTAGAAGCTCTAAATGCTGTGGAAAACTGCTTTTTTCCTTAGCCTATAGCTAGCGCTGTGCTTTGCTAGCATGAGCCCTGAAACTTGATGCATGTCTTCATATGCTCTCTTTCAGTTCAGAAGTGGAATTAATTTTATGCCTAGAAACTCAAAAGGCTTTTTTATTTTCAGGTGCTTTTTATGGATACTGCAGAACGAGCCCTGGGTTGCACATGTTGAAAGGCGTCGTTCAGTTACGTGTGTTACTGCACGCTTGCTTGGATGGTCTTCATTTGGGACCTCCTACACTGCAACTCTTTCTCTCGCTAGGCCGCTGTTGATGAAGGTGGCACTAGCTGCCTTAACTAGTTAAAGTTTCAAAACTGCTGTTTGAAATGAAGTCAGACTCTCTAGCCTAGATCTAGTAGATGCTGGCATGTTTTTGAGTCCTCTAAGGACAGGGTTATGTTAGCGTAACATCATCTGATGGGCTGAACTGCTTAGTAACAAGTCCGTTGTCTGTTCTCCAAGGGCAATGAAAGAATTATCTGAGGCAAAAATAGAGATAATATCAGGAGGCGTTGTTAGGGGGAGACGGATAAATTTAGGTCACAGTCCATAGAAGAGAGCTGGAAACCGGCCATGTAAATCTAGTCTTGTAGAAGTATGGCGCAAGCCCAGCCTAGCGCAACTGCTGGTGAGCTTGCCACGTGGAGGGAGCCTCATGGACCGACGGGCATATGCTGGCTCGTTAAATGAGGTGGGAAAGACAAGTTAATAGGATGTCCTCAGTTATCTGTCTTCTGGACCAGTACTCTTGGCTCTTGAAGTATCTTGGTCTATTAGAGCCTTGGATGAGGAGGATCCTTGTGACAAGAATGACTGGGCATTGGTCCTGTCGTCTTCTGGGATTGTAAGGGCAATCCTGGAACCAAACCAAAGGAAAGATGGGAGCTTTTGTGTCAGCTACAAATGTCTTTGTGAACTGTACAGGGCTGTTCATAAAAGCATGATCAAAGAAACAGAACTTCATTTTTACCTCTTCCTCAGTTTTGTCTGTTGGCTGGGTTTGCCATCTAGCATCTACCAGCAGCTTGCTGTCTGTCTGCACTTTTACAGGGAAGAAGCTATTTTATCTGACACCTTGTTCAGTTGTTACTGAACTGTGAAATTCCTCAAACCCCTTTGGGGTCATCTCTTTTAAGAGTTTCATGAAGTGCTTGTGCTGTATGGCTGTGAGATTGCCTGGTTCTGCTGATGATCTCGTCCTATTTATTTTGTTCCCCAGAATGGATCATCCAGTTCTTCATGTCTCCTGGAATGATGCTGTGGCATTCTGCACCTGGGCAGGGAAACGATTGCCAACCGAGGCTGAATGGGAATACAGCTGTCGAGGGGGCCTTGAAAATAGGTACCTGTCATAAATGTGTCCCTGATAAATGTTTAAAACCGGTATTTACCAGCTAGGGAAGAGTTGTGTGGGTTTTTATTACCCTCAATGTCTTTCCTGTGTCATGTGCACATCTGTGGTAGATCTAACGCTGACTTACTCTGAACAGATTCCTTTAGGTAAGTGAATTTCCCTAAATAACTACCTGGTGTATTGTAATCTGAACTCTGCAGTGGGAGGAGAATGCAGAGAGCCCAAGAGGAGGAGATGTGACAAAATGCCAGGACACAGGGCTGCTGCTATTGCAGGAGAGGAGAGGTGTAGTGAAGAACCTTAGTGCCAGGGCCAAAAGAGTCACAAAAGAGCTCAAGAAGTAAATAACTACGTTGCTGTGCAGCAACTGTAGGGCCACTGGATCTGCCCCTTATCTGACTGTGGGCTCGGGGAGGAGGGGAAGATCAGGTGAATAACAGCTTTGTCTTCTCCATCCTGTGTCCTGGACTGCTCGCTGCACCGGGCAGTGCAAGTGCTGCCTTTCCCTCCTCCATTTGGGAATTGTCCTCGTCGAACCCTTAGCTCTCCTTGAAAACCTGCTAGATGTTGGTACAAATGGAACTGGAATGCAAAGTTTTCCAGGGTAAGGTGGGGAGGAAGGTGCCTTTGTGGTGTGTCTCATTTTTTTTTATTAGGAAAGTGTTTGACCACTGTCCTTCTGTATGTCTTTGGATAGGCTTTTCCCATGGGGCAACAAGCTTCAGCCAAAAGGTCAACATTATGCCAATATCTGGCAGGGAGTGTTCCCAACAAATAACACTGCAGAAGATGGATACAAAGGAACTGCACCTGTAAGTGTGTCTCACGGTGAATTAATTGCATGGAAATGACCTTTATCTTCCTAAAATGGAGGTCTGTGTTCAACACAATGAACCATGGCTGTTTTCCATTCCTGCGCTCTTTCGCCTTTACATTTGTAAGCTTGCAGTATATTTCACTGCAGGCCTGAGTATTACAAAGGGACACTTTAAAAGCAAACTGAAAAGTAAAGATTACTTTCACTTTAGTTTTTAGTTCCTCTTGAACTGACCTCTTCTCCCCCTTTCCAGTCAGCTTCTAGTCAGATGCTGAAATACTTTCTTGCCTGCACTTTTGGCATTGCAATCTCTTGAACTCTCACTTTTTGGGTAGTTGTCTCCGAGGCACAAAAATCATGCAATAGTTTAGAAGAAATGGAACTTCCCTTTCTGGAAAGGTTGAGTCGGTCTAGTATGGCAAACACTGAAGTGGAATTTTAAAGGCAAACAAGAGTGTGAATGAATTACCAAATGGTAGTTAAAGTAAATCCGAAAAGTTTCATCAGTAGAGAAGTTTGCATGTGCGTGAGTTGACAACCCTTGCTTTTCTTTGATGGGAAGGGAAATCTGGAAGCTGTAAACATGGGCACGGAGGTCGGATCACTGATGTGATGTGCAGGTCTGGGTGTGTTGGTCCAACAGGGCCTCTCTTCAGAGGCTCAGTCTCCAAAACCGACACGAAGATGCTATGTGCCATAGTGGAAATGTGGTTCTGAGAACATTAAGGATGATAACAGTTCATTCTTTCTTTCTGTTTTATTTAAATGGAGTATGTAAAAGTGTTATAGTTCTGCACTACTAATTTGGTGTCTGCTATTCAGATATGAAGGCGGCAGCTCCTGGTAAAGACAAATGCCCCTTCAGCAGCCTGGTCTTCAGGATTAAAAACCTTATTTCATGTTGAGTGGTTTACAGAACTGGCACTTGGTCCTGTATCTTGTATAGGTCACTGCATTTCCTCCCAATGGATATGGCTTGTACAACATGGTAGGAAATGCCTGGGAATGGACGTCTGACTGGTGGGCTGTTCATCATTCAACAGATGAAGTTCACAACCCTGTAAGTACTTTATTGGCATCTCATGAAGTAAAGAATTCCCTCTGGCTACTCTGATCTGGTTACTGGTTGAAAACCTCCTGTTCTTTGCTCCTCTCTGCTCTGGCTGGGGTGGGATGGGCTGTGTTCTGCTGAATTAGGAAGGATCACACCACAAGCCATTAGCACTGGAATTCCAGTGCTGTAGTGCTTTTTTTTTTTTTAGGTTGGACAGGCTCCCACAACTGGGTAGCAGCTGAATGCTTCCAAACTGCCATCATATGACTTAAATCGAGAATTCGCCAATGCAATGGAATTACTTTTAAAAAAAGGAAGGTTTTTTTATGTTGCTACAAGCTGTACTATTTTTTTCCCCCCCAGGTAGAGAACAAACCATCGTGAATTATCTTTACAGTTTCTACTAGCTTGTTTAAAACTCAACATGTAATAAAGCTGAAGTTTATGGGGAGAAGTAGCTTACCAGGCTTTGAGAGGTTAATTTCTGGTTTTCTTTGTGGCAGGCAGAGAAAGAGGTCCTGCAGGGTAAGCTCTGTATGTGGGGCTTCTTGTGCAGTATCTCGGCAGATTCATGTTCTAGTGTTACACCTCCCCTCTCGTTTATCCAGGGTGGCTAAACCTGAGAAATGCACTGCTCTGCTCTCACAGAGCCTGTTTTGTTCAGACACAGTTATCTGTAATGAGAAAATCAATTAAACCTCACAGAGCAGGAGCTCTCTGTTTGCAGGATTTGAGTATCCCCATGCTGTGGTGCCTTTTCATATGTGTAGTCTGTCTTTGGCGTGCCAGATGTAATTGGAGGCCTTTCTGGGAAGTCAGCAACTGGAAGTAGCTTGAGGAACTTGCTAAACTTTTTTTGCTGTTCTGCACGTTGCAGAGGTTGATGTTCTGCTGTTATCCCATGAGGATGTGTCTAGCAAGAGCAATTGGACTTATCTTGGGGTCTGGTTGCTCTAGATCTGTACGAGCAGTTCCATCACACTGATGGAGCATCTGGAGGCCTCCTAACCCATACCAGTCACACTGGTCCATTCCAAGTTGCCTGTATCCCAGTAAGATATCGCAGGTCTCCCTAGCGACTTCAGCTATGTGTTGGGCAGTGCGCTACGTACACCCTCACAGGTAACGGAAATGCTTGGGACTGCAGCTTTTTTTCTTGCTTGATTTAAAATAGGATGAACTATTCTCTAATTTTTGTAGGTAGGCAGTTTTAGTGGCCTAGCAATGGCTAAAGAACCTCCTCTTCCTTTGGGACCGTGGCCGCATTGTATCTCCAGCTACTCCCTCTCTCATGTACTGCACAAATCCATGGGATCCGATTTGAGTAGTTCAAGGCAAAGTAGGCAAAGTTTTCTGCCAGTTCCTGTAATTCAGCAGCAATGGAAAGCTGTAGTGCATGAGTTGTCTCTTGAATGTATAAACGTAACTGTGTCTCCAGCATCGACTCAAGGCTTGCATACATGTACAGCTGAAACTTGTATAGAATTTAAACTTAGTGTTCAGACTGAGTCTTTAGAATTTTTTTTCCTGTTTCCGTACTGATCGATTGGGAAAGAAACATCTGCTGTCTTGCAGCTCTGTTTCCATTCTGGTGGGCGTTTTATATGTGACTAAGGAACAATTTTTTTTTTTTTTTTGGTACCTTATGAATGGAAACAAGGCCAGTTTGAGAGCAGCATTTCTCAAGCTGAGGTGCTGAGTAGCTAGCAGACTGTGAGTTTGGGTGAAAGTGAAGAACAATACAACTAACAAACTGTCCCTTGTCAGAGCAGGTCAGCATTGGTTTGGTTGCAGCCTGCTAAGTCGGGGTAGGAGGAGGAGATTGAGCAAGGCTGAGCTCCCCATTCCAGACTGTGTTTGTACCAGGAAACTTCTGCTTTACCCTCTGGGTGCTGGGGCTCCACCTCAGTGCCTGGAACCAGCGCGCCATGACCTGCATCTGCTGCCTTAATTGGGGCGGGGAAGGACCCCTTGCCCACCCACGGCCCTTCGGAGACAAATGGCATCTGTCTCCTTGGGAAGGAACGCAAGGCTGGAGGTTCCTAGGGTGTCACAACTGTCCCCAGTCTTGTTTGCTCTTTCTCAATCTGGCACCCACTTCAGTTTTGGCTACTTGTTCGTACGGTGACCTCTCGGGGCAGGCAGAAGTGCACAGCGCTCTAGAAGTCGCCTTGCCTAGCAAGAAGTGGTAACACTGGGGAGCAAAAAAATAGAGTACCTAGGCCCAGTCTGGAGAATAAAACCACTTTGGATGCTGTGTATATATAGAACTTCTATACCTTGGGTCTGTTGCACCTAGGTGTGTTCTAGAGTGTTTGGTTTTGGCTGTAGGCTAGCATAAGGTAGTGTGCATTATTTCTTTAAACAGATCTCTCTCAAAGGCTCTGTGTCATCACTGGTCAAGTCTTAAAGCTTTTTTGCACGTAAGATGACTGGCTTTTGTAGGTGGAAGGCACGAAACAACTAATTTCTGTGGGAGTTACTGTGGTGGTAATGGGAAGAACCTCCAGGAGTCTTCATCCAAACGGTAGCACTCGGCTAATCCATTCCCTGCCATTGGTGGTGGTTCACTTCATCTTCTTTTGTTTTATGAAGAAAAATAGATTTCTCTGCCTTCCCAACTTGTCCAAGTTGCACAAAACTCAGCTAGTTAGAATTGGGTTTGCTGAACTACAGCTGCTCTGGTATGGTGCTTGGGGGGGAGGAATCTTTGTCCTTAAGAACTGCAGTGGTGCCCCTTCATGAGACTGACTTACTGAAACGAGCCCCTTCTGCATTTGTAACGTCAATGCAGCCGTGCTTGGGGGTTGAATCGTGGTGATGGTGAGAAACAAATGTCCTGTGACTCTTGCTCTCTGTTAAGTGGCTGTGAGTTTGCTTAGGTTTTTAAGTTTGGCACTTTTTGTAGATGCTTCAGAAAGTTTGTAAAAGTTGGGTGTTAACAAGGGTGCTTTTAGGGTTTTTTTTTTTTTTTTTTTTTTTGAGTTGGAAACTAATTGTCAGAATCTGGTGTCTGAGGCAGAGCACTTCAAAGTGAATTCCAAAGGGTTTTTCTGATTGAACGGATAAAGAAACTGAATCTCATAATGTGAAAAGGTGTCCCGAAATAGCCAGGCTGCGGTACCTTCTGAGACATTAAAAATGATTAGCACCACATCTATCAGAGCCAATCTCTTCAGTCTCTCCAGAGTACAAGTCAGCGTAACCTATATATAGGATGTGCTCCTTCTGCCTGGAAGACCAGGAGTTCTTCTAGAGGGTCAGAGCTTAGTGGAAGTTTTTTAACATATTTAGCTTAACATCTGAAATCTTCAAAGCACTTCTAGTACTGGAGATATTTTGGGGGTGCTGTGGATTGGTTACAAGGGATGTATGGAATTTTGCACACATATTTTTTTTTTTCTGTAATTGATTGGCTTGCATTCACAAATATTTACCAAGAACAAAAATAAACTGGGATACCTGAAAGTGCTTTGTAAATTGTTTGCTACTTTCTAAGGTATTAGATTTAAATTATGCTCTAACAGTGGGACAAACTTGCCCTTGCCAGGTGTAGGACCTGTGCAGGTAAGTACTGAAGCCAAATAAACTTGTAAGATTTTTATGCAGCTCACGGAGTATATAGGATGCAGGGCTTGGTACCATGTCCTTGAAAGGATGTGTGAAGTGCCAGGCACGCTGGATGCTCTTGGCAATAGCCGGGGCTTGGGGCTGCAGCCAGACCTTTCCCCTTGGTGAAAGGCACCACAGTACATTAGGGATGTCACTGTTAAGAGCAGAGCGTTTGTATCGCTGGAGATTTGCTTGCACAGACCTTTCTGTAAGAATTTAATTAGGCACTTTGACAACTGAAAGTCTCCTCAACTATTCTAGTCCAGACACTTATTTGTAAAGTAGCAGTGGCTTGTTCAAAAGGTAAGGAGCAAGCGGCTTTTAGATTGAATTCCACTTCTCATCCAGCTGTGGGGTGAGCTGCAAGTGTCGCTGTTGGGTTTTGACCCAAGTCCAACGACAGTCTCCCTGTTGAGCAAGCCCACGGGATCGGGGGGAGGAGGGTGCTGTGCGGAGGCTAGCTGCGAAAGCAAGTAAACAGGATTATTTTTCTGGAGGGGGTTTTAAGTAACAAATTGTATGTGGCAAAGGACCTTACTTGTCATCTGGAACACAGCGAGGGGTCTCTCCATTTCGTGTGAGCTAATGGGCTTGCTGCTCTCCCAGGAAAAAAGTGGGAAGCATCCAAGCCAGTAACATTTGTGTAGTGCAGCAGGGTAGCCCAGTGGAAATCTCCTCCATCGGGAATCCCGAGTAAGCCAGACCTAACGTAGCTGTCTGTGGAAAGCTTTTACACAGGGAGATGGAAATCACTTCTAAGTTTTCTGACTTTTGGGTGCAATAGCATCTCTCAGTGGTGACCTGCTCTCCTAACTGCCCTCACCTCTTGGCACGGTTCCTGTCTCTTTTCTGCCTTTGCGAGCCACTAAAAGCCTTTCTGAGCTGAACTTTGTCAGGCACGTGGATGTAGGGTGCCAGGTTGTTACCTACCGTGGCTGGTTTCCAGTCCACATGGTGCATCCTGGAGGCACTTGTTAAGGGGTTCTAAGCTTTGGTAATTGAATGCACAAGCACTTGTAATTATGCAATCAGACTGTAACATGTCTGTTACAATGTTTTACTACAAAATAAACTTGCCAATCTATGGTAAACTCTCTTCTTTAAATCTGGGATCAAAGTCTGGACAGCTCTGGCTCTCAACATATGGACAGCAAATGTCCTTCCCCTCCCGTACCAGGTGGCTTCTCCAGGTAATAGCATAAACCAATATTGTTTGATGGAACAAAAACTTGTTTGTTTTAATCAAATGTGACTTTAATGGCCGTGCTCTGATTAGTTTTTATTATGGGTAAGCACAATCAAAGCATGTTTGCTTTATCGATAAGGAAGATCCAAGCGTGAGCAAATACTAACCCTGCAGGCTCTCTCCTGGTTCTAATTGTAAGAAATATGTGATAGTGAGCTGTAACGCTGTCTGGGCAAAGCTAGGTAATGTTTGTAGGCTCTTCTCTTACCAAGTATGTTAAATGGATGCATCTTTCTAGCAAAGCTATTGACTGGGAGTCTTGGCATATCAGGGTGCCATACCTGTAGTTCTGTGGAAGACAAAGCAGTGACGTTTTGGGGGTTTGGCTGTTTTGGTTTTTTCAATACTCCACGCAGCAAGTGCTCGGACAGGAATGACTTTACATTTCTGCATCTGCAGATGTAAGGATTGCTAATGCTCTTTGTAAAACAAGAGAAACTTTAAGTGCTGTAGGTAGGAGAAAGACCACCCAAGGAAAGGACATGTGTGGAATGCTCGTGTACAGTGTCGGAAGCAGCGTGTCACTGGTAAGGACATATAGCTCTTGACTTCTTTTAAGAAATTGAAATCTCTTATTCCAGTTTGTCTGTAGGGACTCGGCTTCTTCCAGTCCCAGCTGCAAACTGAGATGAAGGGTCTTTGGTTTGGGTAACAGAGATGGTTCACATTACAGGTAGACCAAGGAGCTCTACCTACCCAGCCAAAATCATTCAACATTGTGTGCTAAGAAAATAGAGTCCAGGGGCTTCTTCAGTAAGGCCGGGGTAGAGGAAGGAATATGGGTGTAAGACATGAGGCAGTAACAGGGGAAGGGCAGCTGCTTGCCCTGAGCTTTACCATGGTGGCCAAGCTGTGAACTTACTGGGAGCTGCAGTAAAGGGCTCCCGAAGCAAAGGAACGTGCATGCGGCCCTGGGCTGCTGACAGATCCCTTGGGGGGACTTGGAAGTCCTCAGTCGGGCGGCTTGGAAGCCCTCAGTCTCTAGTGCTCAGGAGGGGGCTTGCTCAGGATGCAAAAGCAAACCATTAGCAAAGGGAAGTGCCATGCTTGATGGCAACACCACGCTCTCATTGGGTAGACAAACCTGCGATACAGAAAAATGGAAATGGGGATGGGGATGCTCATCGGTCTGGAATAGGATGTCTTTTTCACTTAGGTTTGGTTGGTTCCAGATCAGCTCACGTGGCTTTGGGGACCTTGGTGAGACATGGTACCACTTACAGAGTAGCTGAGCTACGTATGAATGAAAGCTGCCATGTCCAATGTTGCGGTTCTAATTTTAACTCCACAGTAGCCTTCAGATGAGGAGGGTTTGTTAGCTGGGTTTTTAATATGAGGAAGGAGAACCGAATTCACTGTGCCCTACCTCAGAGGATCTGCAGCTCTTTTAACCTCCCCTAATTGGATTTGATGCAGTCACAAACTGAGACGGGTATCAGCCTGGTTGGTCTCTGCGTACAGCCTCTTGTGTGTTTGATTCTGTACAGATGTAAGCAGCTGGATACAACTATAGGGAAATCTGGTGATCCCAACCCGCTTCTATCTTTCCCTTTGCTAAACTGCAGAGCAAGACAGGGAGATATCAACAGCAAGAGAATTAAACGTAGCCTGTGGACAGTTGTCAAACAGGCAGTGATTGTTTCTCCAACTAATGTCCAGTGATTTTCTGCTTTTCCAAGAACTTTGCCAGTTGTTTTATGATAAGCTCTTTACCTTCAGTGATTTGAAAGAATCACCGATCGAGAGGATAGTGTTTTCTAATGGAACGGATTATTGGAGCATGCGAGATCAGATTTGTGCAGGTGGTTAAGTGTTTCAGTGCTGTAATCCTGCTTCAGAGGCTGGGGCCATGCAATTTAACTTGGGTGTTTGTTACCAAATCACTCCTGATGCTCAATTTTTGCCTGGCAGAAGATATTTGTAATTAATAAAAAGAGCTTATGCAATTGCCACTTCCTTTGGTTCACGTGCTGCTTCGGTCTATGCTTCAGCAATTCTACGGGGATAGCACACAGCAGTCTTACGGCTGGGCAATAAACCTCCTAAAGCTGAATTGGCATGCTCCTCTTCGTTTGTAGAAGCTACTTTGGAGCCAATAGCAAAGGTCGTTGCTCTGTATCTGCATTACCCTTTTTAATGGGAAATCCTGCTCGACAGCCCCATTGTTCCACGTTTGGTCTCGTTCTTGTGTTGCTTTTTTTTAGGTCAGTTTTATTCTGGCTGGCTCTGCCCCGGCTTCCCTTAAAATGAGATTAACAGGCCCTTTGAGTTGATTGTGCTCATTAGTGGCTTAGCTTGGAGCGGGGCTCTGTGCTTCTACATGCAAGTCTTGTGAAGACGGTTTCCAGAGGCCTTGGAACGGAGCAAGCCTGTCTGTGGAGGAGCACCCTGGCTCGGAAATGAGCGGACACTGCCTCTGGGTGCGGTTTTCCTTGAGTATTTGTAGGGTATTAAATGCAGCAGTAGGCCAACTCTTTTTTTTTTTTTTTTTTTTCTTTTTGCCTAGCTCATATATAAAACTTTTCAATAAATGTGAAAGTGCTGAAGTTTCAGTACAGTAAGCTTTTGGTACAAAGACTCTCAAAGCTTCTGTAGTACCCACATCAACTTTCAGGGTTCTCTTACAGTCCCCAGGATTTATATTCAGTGTTCCAAACACTTGCTTTGTGAAGCTCTAGAAGAATCGACATCTCGGGTAATGCAGGAGCTGGGTGGGACGATGATATCCCCTGATACGGTGCAAGACAGTGGGGTGGTCAGATCAGGGGACACTGAGGAAAGCCGCAGTGGTGTCATTCCCTGCAAAATCCCCTCCTCAGGAACCTGCTTCTTAAAGGGAAATTATTCCTGGGTTCAGGAGATGCTACCAAAGTGATGTTTTTCTTTAGTTACTGCACTTGTGTGGGTGAAGGTGTGGTGTTCCTGAGGCTCTGCAGGAAGCACAGCACCCTCCAGACACTTGCAGGGTAAATGGCTGGCTGCCGGACAGGAGGAGACAGAATAATTGCCAGAATTTCTTTTTCAGCAGTTGTCTGTTTTCAACCCATTATGGTACTCTTTTATGGTACTGTTTTTTATCATTTACCTACTCTGGAGCAATGAATTCTTTTTTCCTACCTGCTAAAACCTGGGCTGATGACTTTTTTGAAACCTATATTAATTGGTAAAGGGAATGGTCTTAGCAGAAAATGCAGGGATTTGGAGAACATCATGGCTCTTTTCTTCCTGCATTCCACAAATTCTTCTGAGTTTTGTCTAGAAATACAGACTTGATTTATATACCCTACCAACCAGTGAAAAAACAACAGCTTGTACCTAGAGTTAGGTGAAAAATTCTTTATTAGAGGCTCATACATGATAAGAAAATGTTTTTGTTGCACGCTACGGTAACACGTACGGGAATAGGAATACAGCAGGTCTTACAGCTTGTTCTTAGTGGCAGTGCTAACCTCTGGGCTAGGCTTGCCAGTTAAGTAATAAAGTACAACTTATCTTCTTGATCTTGTTTGTCACTTCTAGAAGACATATTCTTGTGGCTCCTTCCTAAGAGTAGTCTCTAGATGCACATGGAGTTCAGCAAGTGTGTAAGAATGCCTGGTACCAGCAGGGGGAAGGTGAAATCTCGCTGTAGTCTCCAAGTACTGGATGAGTGCAGCAGTAACTTTCACAGCTACAAGGGATGAAGTGGGAGCATTGCTCATCTGCATAATAAATGTGCATCAAAACAAGAAAGAGTGCATTATCAAGGAAGCCCAGCTTTCTCCTTAAACTATTAGGCCATCCTTTGGAGCTGGAATTGAAAAAGAAGGGAGAAATAACCTCATTAAATCAATTTTAGGGCCAATTTCATAAGCACTTAAAATAAATCGCATGCATTACACCGTAAATGTACACGCAAGTACAAAATTGTTGCTCTCAAGTGCAGTGCTTTCTGCGGGGCTCTTTAGCTGTCCTGATCCCACAGAATACCATGTTTAGTACATAGTGATGGGGAGGGGATACAGAATGTATTGCTGCATATATACACATATGTATAAATAACAAGGTTATTTCACTAACCTGCGTTTCAGACTTGATTTTGGACTGGGAAGAGAATAAGCATCAAACTTTGGGCATTGCAGCCCCTGATACCACCCTGCCACCAAACAGTGCAACTGCATTTAGAACAGTGGAAGTTCTCAGTGTTCCTTCTGAAGCTCAGGGCTTTTCATAGGGTTGTTTCATAGCAGTGGAACTGATGAGAATCACAGATTTCGCTGCATGTGTGAAAACTTCCTAAGCCCTCATTAGGAAAAGTCTGAAATTACAGAAACTTACCCGTTTTCAAAGGGTACTGGCTCCTGACTGCTGCCGTGCTTTTTCACAGCACGGCATCAGGAGCAAAGCAGGAGGCACTCTCGGCCAGTGGGCAGCAACTCCAATGTGAACTATTTGCAGCAGCGGGGAGGGAGAACAATTACTCTTGCCTGTCTGCAAGTCTTTTACAACATAATTATTTTAAGCTGTCTGGTTCAGACAGATGCAGCTGAAGTTTCTTTACTTTGAATATTTATGGCTGCTCCTTACCCATCTCCCTGTTCTTACAGCTTTTTTTAAGTGGCCAGTGCTCTTCCCTGATTGCTAACCAGAGTCCTCTCTTCCCCAGAAAGGGCCCTCATCGGGGACGGACAGAGTGAAGAAGGGTGGATCCTATATGTGCCATAAGGTAATGCGAGAGGGCCTCTGCTATTTCCATACTGATCTTTGCTCTGAAAGTTCCTCACTTGACAATGAAACGATCTCCTGGTAGAGTTTCCTGGCAGCCTGGGTGCTTGTTAAGGGGTTTAATGCAATTTAGAGAAGAGCAATACCTAATGGTCTTACGGATTTCTTTCTGATTAGCTTGGAATGAAAACAAACTGCTTTACCCAGTGTGTTTTGGTTTAGATGTAGAAGTTAAAACTGATGTATGCCTCGAATGCTCTTTTCATTATAGTGCTTGAGTGATGCTTGCAAGAGTTAGCAAGTATGGAAGTGACTTTTTTCATTCTAAAAAAATGATCCAGAAAAGATACCAGGTGTTTGCAGAAAGATTGCTGGGAGACAAATGTTTCAGCTTAGTTGAGAGCAGACTTGAAATTCTTTCTGAAAAGTCCGGTTACCACCGCAATGCAATAGCTGTTCAACACACAAATCATGTTTTAAACTCTGTTCGTGCCTTGCTGGAAAAAATGCTCATGGTAGATCTCCTTTTTCATTAAAGCTGTCCTGTTCTTTCTCCCTTTCAAAGCCTGCAGCTGGCAAATCAGTCTCATAATTAGATTAAACTTTCTACAGTGAGATCCCATTTTCTACACTGATTTCCTCCTTAGGTGAAATCAATGTCAGATGTTAATTAGCAGTTTTGATTAAATTAACACTGGAATAGACTCTGCAGTGATGAATAATGCGACCCATTTTAAAGACTTGTGAAGATTCTGGTCTGTCCTAGCCTCTTTTGTAGGTGATAAAACTAGGCTGCGCATCAAGACAAAAACCCCCACTGAATACTATTAGTACAAGGGCTTTTGATTAGGTGCCTAAAATGTTATTCAGCCTAATCCATTCTCCTGCTGTTCTGCTCCTCCCAGCTGACAAAAGCTAAAGGTTGCACCTTTTTACATGTACACACAGCAGCTACCTTTAGTTTTAAAACAGTTCAGCCTCTAAATCTTATTGTTGAGGTTTAGGGTAGACCCCTGCTGTGCGATAGCAGCAGCTGCTCTCGGCTCTGGTGAGGAAGTGTGGGTTGGATCTCCGTGGGTGGAGATGGGCATCAGTGACCTGCTGCTTCTGCGGGGATGGTGTGGTTCATGGGGCTCATCCCGTGGTGACAGAGCCCCAAAGTTGCCACCACCCTCGTGGTCACGCACACTGAACTGTTCAGTCGCTGCGCCCAAACTCCTGAAGGGATCTGGGTTTCAAGTAGAAAAACTGCCCCCTCCTCCCTGCTCTCCTCTGCCACTCTCCAAAAAAAAAAAGGGGGGGGCGGGGGAGAAAGAAAAAGTGTCTCCTTTTTAACCCAGCCATTCCACCAGTCTGGTTCGGAGTCTGACTACCTGCAGCTGAACCAGCCTGAATGAAAGCAGTAATTATTTTTTTTTTAATTTTTTTTTTGTCAGAGGCCAGGAGCCTGTAGCAGGAGTCTAGGAGCAAAAGCCCTGAGGCAGATCTTATGAACTAGCAGCAAAATGGGGCAGAACTTGGATGGAATGTACTGGAGCTGCTACATAAATGCACGGTCTGCTGCCCCGGCACTTTATTAGTGAAATTACCAATGTGGCTGCCCTCCTTCTGTGCTATGATGGCTCACTGCTGCTGGGCAGCCTAATTTTGTGTAGCAAAGAGCTTAAACAGGTTAGTTCTGCAGTTTGGAAACTACTGTTCCTGATGTCAGATAATTGAGAATCTGTAGCACCATGAATAGCACAGGTTTTCCTTTTTCCAAGGAGTTTAAATATATTAACGTGCACTGAGACATGGCCAAATCCACATAGCCAGGCAGTGTGCAAAACACGCTACAGACCAGTGTCTGTGCCCTGCTGTAAAGATGTCTGCCCTGGTCCTGTTTAGATGCATTTGGCTGTTAGCAGCCTTTCTCAAAATACCTCCTACAAAGCATCCTGCAGGAGTCCTCTTCTGAATCTTTTAAGATGACATTTTTGATCTAAATGGTCTATTGAATACTAAATCCTATGAGCACAAGACAAACAACGCTGGGAATTGAAAGCTCAGAGATTTCCCAGCAGCACAACTGGATGAGTCTGATGGGTGTGAGGATCAGTCCTGTGAAATTATCTCATGCCCCTTTTTCACTTAATGAAATGGCAACAATGGCTCCTCCTTTTGTTTTTTCTGAGAGGCAGCTGCTGTGTGGTTGCAGCCCATTCTGGAAGAGGACAGTGTTCAGAGTTGTCTACTAGGAATACCTGAAAAGCAAGGGAATAATTTTATCAATGGCTTAATTTTAAATGTATATGTTTTTATAGCCACCAGTCAAGATTATATCTTGATCATAAATACCCCTACAATGCTAGCCATAGGAATACCGGGACAGAGCTTGCCTCCAGTTACTCCTTTCTTCTTGATGCATCTCAGTCAGTGAAATGGTTTTTGATGGGTGCCAGTACCTGTCCATCTCCAGTCGTCCCTTGCACACTGATACACAGATTGAGGCACCGAGATGCTTTCTTTTCCCCTGAGGAGCAGTAGAATGGTCACTTTAGCTTTTTCCAGGAGCAGGTTATATTATTAGTCGGCACTCGTGTTACCAGACACTTTGCCATTCCAATTCCCTCTTGCATCAGCTGCCGCTGGTCTCGGTATACAGTGGGATTTCCCTTATTTCTAACACAGTGATTTTGATTTGTATTGGGCCATTGATTTTTCCAGCAGCACTTGAAATGTTTTGCTATATTAACTTAACAAACCCTTGCCTAAGGAAGCACACGCTGTGATTATCCTCTGAAGTTTTTTGTTTTGTTTTTTGTTTTTTTTTTTTTTTCTTCCTTCCCCCACCTTACTCTCCAGTCCTACTGCTATAGGTATCGCTGTGCTGCCCGGAGCCAAAACACTCCCGACAGCTCTGCTTCCAACCTGGGCTTCCGCTGCGCAGCAGACACCTTGCCGGAGCTGCCGTGACCAAGTGGGCTGTCGCACTGAGACTTGAAGGACTGAATTTCACCCAGGGAAGGAGAGATGTGTGGAAGTGTCACTTGCTGATGACACAGAATAGAAAAATCTAGGGCTTAAACTTCCTGCTGGGGGGAAAAAGATCCAATGTTGTTTGAAGAACGTTGCTTTGGGGAAGCTGGCCTGGACTTTTATCCTGACCAAACTTTTTATCCGTGAATTCCATTGGTTTTAGCGAGAGTATTCTGGAGTTAACTAGCACAAAACGGAGCAGAGAGATGATGATTGTGTTTTAAAAGCTTAATAGCTTCTTTAGAAAAAATCTCTTAGTTTTATTTATATATAGCTTGAATTTCTACAGTCAAATCCAATAAACAAGGACTTTATAAACTTCTGGGCAGCTTTAAAAGAGATTTGAAGCAGTGAAATTCTAGACAGCTTTAAAAGCAAATTGAAGGAGTAAAGAAGAGGCGAGGACCGGCAGGCAGACTGCTATCGACACGGGCAGTCAGTGCAGCCCTTGTATTATGTTCCTGTTGCAGTGAAAATTGGGTCCAGAAATGTGCTTTTTCTGGTGAGATATTTGCTTCTCTTTACAAAGTGCCTTCTGCAAATGAGGGGCAATAATCCTCAGGGTGGTGGTGATTAGAGATGATGTACATATTTGAATAAAATTTCAAGCATTTCTGTATGCTGAAGACCTTTACTGATCGAAAACCACTGGCAGTTTCCTTTGAATTTCTCTTGGACATGGTGTAGGCTGATTTGGGGGACTTGCAAATTGCAAAAATGGCATCATTAGAAACTAAGGCTAACAAATGATTCCATGTGAGTAAAAGATCATTAAAGCGAAAAGATGGCAGATGTAATGGTGAACCCTAAGGCCTAGTAAGGTAAATTTTGAAAGTGTTCTGTTTTATTAAAAAACCCAAACCCTTAAATACCATTTAAAAGGCAAAGTTTAGTAAGGAAGAAGGGAAATGGGAACGACAAGAGCTACCTCATTTTGGGATCTGAATTTCAGGCCTTTCACAAAGTGTTTTGCACTGTCACTCACTCCAGGACATGGTATCTGATCTTAATTCTGTGCCAGGCAACTGCTTGCTCCAAGTGGAGGTGGAACAAGAAAACAAGAACGGCCTCTGCAGCGAGCTCCGCTCCAGAACAGAGCCTGTCGCTGCCCTCTAACAGGCCTCTCAACTGCCTGTGTGTAGAACGGGGACTGAACTCAGCCATCTCATCAGATCCTATCTGTTTCTATCCTTCTGCCACAAGAAGGAATATACTTTATAAAAGGCTTTGCCTAGACCTGGTTTTGGTTTTTATTCTGGAAAAAATACCTGATAAAAATATGTGCACAATTCTATACATGGGAAAATTCTTATGACTTTATTTAAATAAACAGCTTGATGATAGCTCACCATCAGGTGTATGTCAGTCAATACTCATTGTGCTGTGGGTGGCACGTGGAAGAAAGCCTTCCTGGTCTTCTGTGGAAATGGGGGACCATGTCCCATCTACACCCCTTTTGTCTGGGTAATGGTTGCTGCATTTTATTACGAGATCTTTCATTAAACATCCTTGAATTAATCTGATCAGATTTCAATGTGAAAGTAAACCCCCAAGCTTGAGTGAGTATTGAATACTGAAATACTGGTAGTCATTACTGCACGTTGAGAGTAGGAAGGAGGGAGCATTACAGCGAGCTCAGTCTTTTGAGCTGTTTGGATCCGTTGTGAAAGAGCATGCTGAACTGTGAAGTGGTAGACTGGGACTTGGAAGCTGAAAGGAATCTGAAGGAAAAAGCGAAGAGAAATGCAGCAGGTAGAAACAAGGGTCTATTTTCCTTTTTATAGTCCCTTGCAAGAATAATTTTTTTTAGTAGGATTTTGCTCCACACCCCCAGGCAGCTGTAGTGCTATGGCACAGCAGAGTATAAAGCACGCGCTACATGGAACAAGACCATTAAAAATTGCCACGATGGTTTAGAACGTGGTGACAACCTATTATTTTGTGTTCTTGCAAGGCCTTTAATGTGTCTGGCTGTTTGCACAACGTACTCTCATTGTTCGTGTGGTGGAAGTTTGTTCCAGCCAGGTAATTGATACTCCTTTTACTTGTTTGAAGCGGCATCAGCTGGCTGGGACTGAAAGGGTAGGATTGAACAGACACGGAAGGCTCGGCTGTGTTCTCTGGTTTAAGGCTGGTGATGCAAGGACTAGATACTGCTAATGCTTTTGGGGGTTTGTGTTTTTGGGTTTGGTTGTTTTTTTTTTTTTTTTTTTTTTTTGAATCTACACTTCCTTAACTACTCAAAATCATGCCAAGTACATATTCATAACAGGAAGCCAGCAAACAGCACCGTCATCTTGAAAACCCATCTAATCTTGAGGAATAGGAATACAGCTAGGAATAAAAGTAGTCCTGAAACTTTTTCCAGGATGGATCATCTGCTCCCAGCCCTCCAGTCCTGCAGGCTAAAAGTGGCTGGCGCCATGCCCTTTGGGGGAAGAAAACCAGGTAAGCCTCCGAACAGGACGAGAGACCTTGCAACCGAAGCTGTGCTCTGGTATCCCACGCAGCGTGCGTTCCCCATTATGGGATCTGGATAACTTCTGTAAAAGCAGGCACCCTTAATCGGGCAAGGGATAAAGTTGATGGCCACTCAGCTTCTAAATTACTTTTGACAAGCAGGTGAAATCCTTAGGAAGCTTTCTGTATTGACAGAAGTGACATTTAATGATTAGCCTGAAGAACCACGTGGTAATCTTCATCTTAAACTAAAACCACAGCCGTATTAAATCTCAACAGTGGTTCTTTATAAGCATGAAGGTATATATGAAATGGGGAGAAGCTAACACTGAAGTTTATCTAGGAAGCATAGGTAAACACTAAGATTTTGTTTAGTAAATAGCAAAATAAGAGCAGCAAAACATCCTTTATCCCTTGTCAGTATCGGGTTAATCTTTGAGGTCCAAATCAAAGCTGTATTTTTTTTTTTTATTAAAAAAAAAAAAGTTGCTGATGGCCTGCAGAACAGCAGATCCCCCTGAGATGCATTACCTTGTGTGCGTATGTTTTGTTGAAGTTTGTGAATAAAGTTAAAAGATCAAACTGTGGAGAGCAAATAACCCAGGGGTTTGTGCTGCTGCTGGAGCACCGTAACACAAGTGTAAAAACCAGCACTGTTAAGTTTATCTGTCTTGTATATCAAAGTTGGGGGAAATTCAAAACAAGCCTGTTTGAAGCTTCCTTAATTTGATCGTTCTAGAAAGGAAATGAAGTAACGCAGTTGCAGAATGCGCCCCGTCTGGTAAGCTCTCCCGTGTACCCCTGGCGCACGGAGACGCTCGGTAAAGCAGCACGTGCTTGTTAGAGCTGTGCAAGAACGATGAAAAGAGGCAACAACCTCCTCCCTCTGCTGGGAAAGGACAGGCCTTGCTTAATACTTTGGCTCTGTAAGAACAGTGAAAACAAACCAGTTAGTAGCTGAAAGGAATGCTCGCAGATCTGCCAGCTGCTCAACAACATAAAGCCACAAATTTGTTGTTGTTCAGATGTACGTTTCCGTTTCCAACTTTAATCCATTTCAGAAGTCAAAATAGCAGCATCATACCGGTTTAGACTGCAGAGTCTGAATTTGCTTCCTGAGCATGCAATAACAGTGCAGGAAAGGAATATGGACATGCTGCTTGCTGTTACTGCAGAAATCTTACTGGATGAGCCTCGAGATAGATGTGATTTAGAAAGACAGGATGGTTGTACTTCTCGGAGCCTGCAGTACCGTGCCTTTTACACAGAAGCTAAATGGTAATGAAACTGAACTAGTCACTTGAAGCCAGATTTTGGCACGCAGCTAGATGTGACGGAATGGAAAACAGGGGTGGACACACAGCTTTCAGGCTCATCTTTGTGGGCACGTTTTTTACATCAGTAATAATTACTTATGTTTTGTGGAGCAAAAAATTTATAGCAAGTATTTTTTAAAAAATGAATTATTTTAATGGGATTTAAGAAACCTAATGCCCTTCTTGCAAATGTCAACATTCCTTAGTCTCATTCTGCTGTGTAATTTTCAGGGACATTTCTCATTATCACATGTCCTTTCTGTGTACCAATGTTTAAGTTCATTCTTTCTGAAAGGTACAGACTGAGAGAGGTGCTTTATCATACAGCAAGCTGTCAGAAGAAATCAAGAAAAAAACCACCAGGCCTGGCTTAGTAACTGGTTTTGGAACATCTTGAAGCTCCAGTGCTTCCTCACATCACACCATCCACCCTGAAAACAGTCTCTGGGATGTTGTATGAAGTTATTCTCAAAATCTTGTCTTCTAGCTGTTACTCAAAACCACATGTACTTCCTTGGTGGAATACAAAATCAGAGGGTTTTTTAACTGCAACTTAACTGCTAGAGAAAATGGTATTTGCTCGTTATGCTTAGGGGCTGAAAAGCTATGGAGAGCTCCGTGAACCAGTGTCCAATGTGGAAAAGAGGGAGCTGTCCCAAGGTAAGAAGGACGCACATGTGCGGGAACCACAGTAGCAAGGTTTTCTTAATCTGTTGTCTTCCTCTGAAGATCTGTGCTCTCTACTAGTTACTGGTAAATTATGGAATCTTCCAGAATAGTCATATGAAAGTTCCTCTCCAGGAGAAATATCAGTAGCTGCAAAAAGTGCCAGTTTAGGCACCATTGAGTCAACTCGAACTGGCACCATAAATAAATTTGGTTCACAAGAGTGATTCAGGAATCTGCCTATGTTACCAATGTATGTTGGGTCAACAAAGGTCTCCATCACCTGACCGCTATGGAGGTGCTCCCTCACTGCTATAATATAGTTCGAATCCTTTGACGTCTGGGCCTGAATTCTTCTGCGTGCCTCATTAAAGCCTAAAACTTCACCAGCATATTCACAAACGAATCTTCCTTTAGCTATGAATTCCAGAGTGCGAAGTCCCCACCCTTTCTTCTCAGTCTTGAATACCTCGAGTCTGAATTGCAAACCCCTCTGAACAACCCTGTTTTGACAGGATTCACCACACTGGCACAAGGCATTGCATTCAAAAACAGGCCTGGCGTACTCCTCCTCTTTGCCTGTAGGCCTGAGGCACAAACTGTTGTAATTTTCACCACGGCAAAGGCACGAGCACACGTGAACCACGCAGGAGCTGGTAAGACAAGAACATCCTGGAAAGGTGATTTCAGTAGGGTCAATGGCTCCGTCTGCTCCAGGCACGTTGTCTGGGCTATACTGTGAAGAGAACAACAGTCAAACTCTTGTCATGTTCAAAGCTTCTTTCCATAGAGGCTATTGAATTTTTAAGAAGTCTATGGCTGGCAACGGCTCATCTCTGAATGGGGGGAGCTGAAATCACAAACACTTCTTTTGCCTGTAAACCTCTTCTAGCTGTAAGTCTAGCTTTTCTAAAATGTTTCTAAGAATGCAAATCAGATATTCCACATAGACTGAAAAAGAATCAATAGTCTGCTAGTGACTGAATTTCTCAAAATAGTGTACCAGCCAGAAAAAAAAAAATTCTTAGCAGGAAAACATGTCAGCTAATTGGATCTAGTTTACTAGAGAAGATTTTTATTTATAGAAATAGCAAAGAATCTTTAAAGTAACTTCCCCCCCCTTCAAAATGCTCAATAAGCCACTTGTGACGTTAGTTGATAGCTATTTTAAGTTACAGAATTGTAAATGACCATTTCTGTTAAAAATGAAGATACTTACAATTTTTCTCTTCAAAATGTTGTATTTCAAACCTTCTACTTCTGTTACAAAGTGATGATGGTGTTGCACTAGCACACGGCTACAGATTTAGGAAAAAAAGCTGAGCTACTCTACCATCAGGGTAAAACTTGAGAGAGGATTTGCTTCACCCTGAATTCTGTCTGCCGGAACAGATGCGGTTCCGTTCAAACAACCAAGGTTCTCAGAATTACACTAATGCCCCCAGCAGGTGAATGATTGTAACACTCTGAACTGTTGCAAAATAAAAATGACAGAAACGTTGCTGGATTTGAAAATCAAAATATAAAGACAGCTCCATGTGTATTTTTACTTCCTTCTCAGCATTCAGCCTGCAAAGCTTTATTTGGAAACCTGGAGTATGTGTTATTACTAAATACTACATTTCACAGTAGCTTAAGTCTGGTAGCTTCTGGGTGTTGGGAAACATGCCAGTTCATTCAGAATTTTCTTTTTTCATAAACATCAGCTTTCTCAGTCATTTGGCTCTACACAAAACCAAGTTTAACAGTCCCTCATGTGTTCCCATCTTCTCCCATTCACTGTGTACAACTCTTTCCACAAAATATCAGCACACCATGCAATTTAGGAAGATTAGGGTCTATTTAGTATTACATCTTTATTTTTTTCCCCAGGCTTACTAGAAGCTTCTTCATTCTGTTTTCTAGTACCACTGAAGCAAACTCCAAGGCAGTAATACTTCCAGCAAATGCCTTTGGAACTTACTACAAGCAATACAGGGGACAGCAGAAACTGGGCGACACCTTGAGAAAGTATGAAAAAAGCTTAAAGTATCGTCCTATACTTCTAAACTACACCTTTCCTTGTAACCCACTTCAGATGGTTGTGCAGTGGGAAGCGGCTCCCAGGTTTTTACTCCCTGCCTA
>BOSO01018556.1:0-19027 GCA_018403395.1 Gorsachius goisagi
CTGCCCCTCTACTCCGCTCTGGTGAGACCTCACCTAGAGTACTGCATCCAGCTCTGGAGTCCTCAGCACAAGATGGACATGGAACTGCTGGAGCAGGTCCAGAGGACTACTAAAATGATCCAAGGGCTGGAGCACCTTTCTTATGAGGACAGGCTGAGAGAGTTGGGCTTGTTCAGCCTGGAGAAGAGAAGGCTGCAGGGAAACCTGATTGCAGCCTTTCAGTATTTAAAGGGAGGCTATAGGAAAGATGGGGAAAATCTTTTTAGTAGGGCCAGCTGTGACAGGACAAGGGGTAATGTTTTAAACTAAAACAGGTTGGATTTAGACTAGATATAAGGAAGAAATTATTTACAATGAGGGTGGTGAAACACTGGAACGGGTTGCCCAGAGAGGTAGTGGAGGCCCCATCCCTGGAAACATTCAAGGCCAGGTTGGATGGGGCTCTGAGCAACCTGATCTAGTTAGCAGTGTCCCTGCTTACTGCAGGGGGGTTGAGCTAGATGACCCCTAGGGGTCCCTTCCAACCCAAAACATTCTATGATTCTATGATTCTATGACATCATGCTCAGTATATAAACTGGGGGGAGTTGGCCGGGGGGCAGCAATCTCTGCTCAGGGATGGGCTGGGCATCAGTAGGCAGGTCGTGAGCAATGAAATTGTGCATCATTTGCTTTGTAAATTCTTTTATTGTTGTTATTATTTTCCCTTCTTTTTCCATCTCATTAAACTGTCTTTATCTCAACCCACAAAATTCAGGGTTTTTTCCCCAACTGTCTCCCCCATCCTACTGGGGAGGGAAGGAGAGAGAGAGCTAATGGCTGTGTGGTGTTTAGCTGCCTGCCAGGTTAAATCGCAACATGGGGAAATGGAAAGCCTGAATCTCCCTGGTGTAGATAAGTTGTAGCAAAATTTCAATTAAAAAAAATTGTTCTGCAGAAAAGACTCGGCAAAGATCACAAAGTTCAGTGGATCATGGCCTAAATTCAAACTAATATTAAGTGATTGTATCACTGCCTTTGTTCTGGATCTCTGCTGGCTATAATCTGGGTTGTACAAGATCTAAGTACATAGAGATGGAAATCCCCCTTAAAAGTCAGTTGGGCTCTTCAGCACACAGGAGTTACATATCAAAAATAGACCCAGTAAAATAAAATGTCCATGAACACATCTTATCTCTCCTTCACCTAATCACAGAAGCAATAATTCATTTTTATCACATAGATGTTGATACATCAATAAGCTATCATTTCTGATTTTTAATTCTGGTTCTTAATCCAATTAATTTCATTTTAAAAAAAAGTTATATATCCTATTCATGGTTACCATGAGGAATGAAAGTACACAGTGTAGCCTCATCTCTGACTCTATTAATATGAAATTATCAGCTATTTAACCAACAGTAACCATAGCAAATATAAGTGAAAGAACCAGTATGTTTATATCACCACGATGTACTATTTAGCCACGTGATCTCTTAGCATTTTTTACGATATTCTGTCACTATCATAGAGAATTAATAACCAAAAAATGCAGAAAACCTATGTGTACTCAGAACACTCTCATCCACTGTGTTAAGATTTTTTCTTACCTTGGCTGTACCACATCTTTACTCTGCAAAGAGACTGCATTGCTGCAAAAGAAGTCTTCTTCACAGACAAGTGGATCCAAACTTTTCAGCCTTCGCAGTGCTCAAATGCTTCTATTACTTGAAATGAGAGGATCCCTCCCATTTCTATTACATCATGGAAATGTGTCAAGTTGTGTCAGGTTGAACTGACTCCGAATTTCCTCTGTCTTGTAAAGACCAAATAGCTGCTTATAGGCACTTGTAATTCTGAGCTAGAGCTGCAGGTGAACTCTTAACATTTAGACACTAAATAGAATACCTATGGGCAAGGACTTTTTTTGGTTTAGTCTTGAAAAATGTACATTTACATTCCATCAGAATAATTCAAAATTTGCTGAAGAGATTGTCTTCTGCTTTTGCAAATCCATTTTTAAGAGGATAGGTTTTGAAAGTTTGGAAATACAAGCAACTAAATGAGTAAAGGAAATTAAACACTTGCAAAGAGGAAATGGAAAAGCTTATCAAGTACCTGCCAAATTCTGAATACCAGACTTTTTTATGAACAGTCATGAAGAAGTTATAAGCAACTAAGAGAGCCACTGATAACTATTTGTGCTTATATCTAGAACTATGGGAAATATAATAGTATTGAATATACTCTGAACTGGTCCTTTTCAATCTGCAACCTAATGCATATTCCAGAGCTTCATACTGCAAGAAGCAAGAATATCCTTCATAATGTAAAGCTGCAGTCATGATGCATTAATGGTTTCCTCCCTTCTCCTTCTATTATGAGGAGAAGAAGTGGCTACAGTAACATTATTTCTACATCTCTGGCTTTATTTTTAACATCATAATATTTTTACATTTTTAACGTCATATTCTTTTTACATTAACTTGAATACAGACATTTCTTCTGACCTTCACAGTTTTTAGATGACAAATCACTTTACATATTCTGTCTGTGATAGAATTAAGCCTCATCCTCCTAAGCAGCAGGAATGAAAGTGTTCAAAGCAAAAAGAGTTGAATCTTGCTGAACTAGTGCTCATGAGAATTGATTACATAATGTATTGCAAGATTACATGATCTTCTAAGTTGTCGTGGGCTACCTTAATATTTTAAACAGACAGATAGAGTAGAAATTCAGGTGATGAGTGGAAAAATTCAGTAAAATATAAAAGGGAATTTGTTTAGATTTAAATATGTGTGTTCACAAGAAGAGAGTAGACGTGTCACAGCAAACAGTTCATTCTTTCTTGATAGACTTTGGAGTGATGTCTTCTTTCCTGAAGAACCACAAAAACCACAAAAAAATCAGATTTTTTTTAAAATGGCTTAGCAGTAATTTGTGAGGAGAAGTATTGCACACAACTCCACTTGTTTGGGGGATAAAATGTGTGACCCTAAGTTAATTGATATGGGTGAGCATCCATAGTATTCTGATAACTTGACTGGACATTAGATGAAGTCCAGAAAGTAGACAGTATTCACAAAAACTCAAATAACAGTCTGAACAAATTCCAGCTCTGGACAAAAAAAAAAGTAAAATGGGGAAAAGTCCATGTGTTTAATTCCATATACAAAAGTAAAGGTCAGTTTGAGGGCACTTTAAAACTCTTCCTGAAATTCTTTTTTCCATACCAGTACTCATATGTTGGTAGAACAAGCACAGTCTGATTTGCTTTTGCCAGGTTAAAGAAGAAAACCCAAACAAACAAACAAAAAATTCCCAGCTGAAGAAGAAAAAATCTTAAAATCAGTGAAAGTCAAGCAGGAAAAATTTAGTTGGTGCCTCTTGCTCCAGATTGACCTTGTAGTACCAGCAGCTTCAAAATATTTCTGTACTGTTGTGTGAACCACTTTCATATGAAATTAGTGGTAGAAAGCATTGGTAAAAGGTACTGCATTACTGAATTTCTGCTACTGTATGGGTTACAAAATCAAATATGCATAACTTTTTGTCATCCTAAGGTGAAATAAACATAAGAAGCACTTTAATCGTGACCAACCTTAAAAATCAAAGGCAGTGTTTACACTTAAATATAAACAAGGGCAAGCCATGCAGCAATGCATCAGACTACTTTGGTGTTTCTCAGCTTTGGGATTTTGACTCAAGTATTACTAGGGCTTTAATTGTTGACAATTCAAAATTTTTTCATGTAAAATGAAAATCCCAGTCCTGCATAGTTCATCTTAGTTTATGGATTGACTATTGCTTTTGTAGCCTTATTCAGTAAGTGTTACCAAATTTTTTGCTGTAGTGCTTGCAGGAGTTAAAACTGGAGGCTAGATAAACACATTGTTTTACACTGCTTTATTTATGTTTCCATATGTTTCCATGCAGCTTCATAGCATTCACCCATTTCCCATCTGCTTATCTGAAAAGCAGAAGGATCAAAAATACCAATACTTACCAGACATACAAATCATTATTACTGGCTTTGGCTGGCAGACTTCAAACATGGCAACATTCAGGTGCATACAAATCATCTATGGCTTGTACAGAGAACTAAACTCTTGCTAAACAAGATTTTTAAAGCTTTTTTCAGAACCAAGGCTTCAGGCTTCAAGAAATTTCACTCGACCTTTTGACATGAGTGCTGGATTGTGTGATGGCTGCTGGACATTAGGAAATCCCAGTTCTCCATCTGATACAACACAGAAAATTACTCTCTACACACACACAAATTGAGAGACCTATTTAAAACATGTTTTATAGGTTAAAAGGAAACAGCCTAAATGACTTAAAATGTATGAAAACTGATCCAAACAACAGAGTATCAGTAGAGTGCACGTACATGGGCTGAATCCCACCATTAGCCTTCCGTGCTGTGATTTTTATTTCATGTGTTCTTCTTAGTCACCAAAGAAACCTCAAAGCCAAAACAAAAAAAGCATATTACTCTTGACCTAGGGAAAGCTCTTTTCTGAATTTAAGAAAAGGTTATTGAAAAATATCTCGCAACTTACATGGTCTGTAGACAACCAACATTTTTTGAGAATTATCTGATGGCTAATGCTAAATCCATCTTATAGTGCTTGGAGTTGACAGAAGGGAGAGATATTAAATCAAAACATGTTTATGCTTATATTAATTATGGGATGCTTCTTCTCCTTTTTTCTCTTGGAGTTGGGAGTTAACTCAGAAAACTAAGTTCAAATAGGGACCTTTTTCCCCCAAAAAACGACACTGATTGAACATTGGGAAAAAATAAACAGTCTGAGTCCGTACCTTACTGAGATGCTGGCTGTCAGATTCATTTGCTCTTCAATCATGGGATTATATGGAAAACTGCTATCTATAAACTGACTAGGTATTTGAAAGCACCTGAATCTTCCAAGTCAATCTAGCTTCCTTGGGAGTCCAATAATTTCACCCTTAGGCCAGAAAAAATGTGATATTTTTCCCTTGCTGAATTTAAATTTACAAAAGGCCAAAGAACACTTTAAAAATTATCCTTCTGAGTTCTTCTTTCACATTTGCCCCTCGCTCTGCGCTAAGGCAGTCGGTCCTGCCTTCTCTAAACTGAAACTAAGTGTCTCGTATTGACTGAATTAAAGGCTCTGTAAAGGTACAGGGGAAAATCTACTGAGATTCAGAATGTTTGTTGGGAATATTGTTTCAGAAATTACAGCACATCCCAGGCTGGAAGAAAAGATCATATTTGGGCATGTCTTTAAAGCAAAGCAAAGCAAAATGAACCCAGCTGATTGCCTTCTCTCTTCTCCCCTTCCTCCCACAAACACAAGAAAAGTTCATCAAGGAAATATCAGCACAGAGAATAGAAAGCGGGCTTCTTTATACAGGTAGACCGACAGGTCTGTCACTCTTCCCTCTCTTCGTGTCTTGTTATCAAATCGGCCACCCTTGGAAAGCATTTTAGATTGTCTCTTGATGCAGGGAGCTTCAAAACGTTTCAACTTCAGGTTTATTTGAGAATAGTGTACTGGAATCAGACACATCTCTCCCTCCGTTCTTTAGTTAAGCAGAATCTGTTTTCCCACCTTTGCAAATGAAAAAGTTCAGGTTTGACCCAGAAGGCTCAAGGTGTTTAATGCTCTAATTTTACATTACAACACCATCCTGACATCCTCCTGCACAGGCTTGGGGTATGCATCTCTGAAGTGATGTACTGTAAGAGCAGTGTCATTCTTTCAATATTTTTTTCCCCAGAAAACCCATAGTAGATCACTTCAGAAAACAGAACGTCTCTGATTTATGAAAAAAATATATAAGTCTAAGCAGTATGGTTTGATTTATTTTGTTCAAATACTTTACAGAGAGCTCTCAGAATGAAAGAAAAGCAAAGTCTGAAATTAGCATCGGTGCATTTAGCTCAGCTTTATCTCTGGACTGGCAGCTAACTGCCTGTCAAAAGGTTTTAAGTAAAGTTCTTGATTGTAGGTCAGTCCTTGGTGGATAAATCACAGAAACAGCCACAGATAAGGCACATGATTGGCTATTCTCCCGCTGAGGAGAGACTGCATTAAGGTAGACTATTGAATACTGAATCATTTTCTCACCCTCAGGGTGGACGCCCCAGTCAGGGCTGAGTCACTGTGAAAGCAGTATGCTGAAGGGATATCAAATGCAGCAGCAGCTAGTGTTGGTGACAGATGGATATAACTTGGGCATCATACATACTCATTTTTAGGCCTTCACAAGCCATGAGTACAAATATACAAGGAAACGAAAGATAAACTGTGATACAAGTCTCCTGCTCATGCACGCTTTAGGAAAGTGCAAAGTGAAGACCGATTCACAGCCATTTAAAATGACCACAGGGGACTGTCTTCTGGGGTAGTCAAAGGTGGATATTTTATTCCAAGCTTTCTTGGTTCCTTTTCTTTTTTTCCAGAAGGCTGCAGAATTTCTGGGAATAAGCAGTGTGTTACCTCTGCATAATGAAACTGCATCTTTTTACATTTTCTGTTGAAAATTTTTTCTGATGTGATCGTCAGTTTACCTAGTCAGCTGGAGGTGTTACAGCATCAGAACTGCAGATATGAAAAGCTTGAGGTACATTTTGATTTTGTCAGTTGCATTATAAATAGAAATACATGGTCTTGTTTGAGAGAGAGAAGATATTGAGAGAGAGAAGATAAAAGGGTAACTTTAGAAGTATCCACCACCCTGAAGGAAAGGATTGATTAAACAAATGCTATTAGAGTCTGGGTGAGAAATTATGCAATAGTTTCCAAGTTGGCTGAAAGATGTGTCTTAGGGGCTAGACTCTGCCCTGGATTATTATTGCTGTTCATATTACCCTGGTGTTTGGCAGCAGCAGCTACTCACAAGCGTTGCGATTAAGGGCTCACAGTGGGTTTCTAGGGGCCTCCCGTGGCAGTCAGTGACCAGCTTGGGACCAGCCCAGGAGAGGCGTTGGTTCACACTCTGAACAGCCAATGAGGCTGTCGGGGGGACTTTTGTGAAGGCCCAACTGCTTGCCATCAAAAGTTGCCTTCTCCTGAGCCTTCAAAAAAAGATATAACTTTGCGCAACCCTGTGATCTCTGTATGGTGAACCCTCATTAGTCAAGAAGTGTAAATAATGCTGTCTGGCTGCAGCCACAGAACATATCCTGCAAGGAATGCTATTAATAAAAAAAAGGATAATGAAACTTCCTAACGTACATGCACGAATTCTTCTAGCTACTCTGTCAAACCGTAGTCTATGGAAACCATCATTGGAAAGCTGCTTGAGAAAGGAATCACGTGCCAAAGGGTGGCTATGAATAGTCACTAGCAGAATAGCTTTATGAAAACAATAGCTCTAATACTTGCATGCTGTTCTGTGTCATTTAAAGCATTGCTGTTCATTGTAGAAAATGGGACTTTGAAGCTGACCTTCTGTTTTACCTTTGGGGAAGCTAATGCCTGTATAGCAAGGGGAAAGCTGGTTGGTTGTTTTTTAATATGGTATGTGCCACAAATGAGAATGTCAGGAAGGTCTGAAATTTCATCTCATCCAGATCTATTAGTGTTAATGTTCTTTTCATTATGATTTCATCAGGATTAATTAAAGGAATCTGTGAATAATATGCTGCACATATTTGATATGCAAAACCAAATCAGCTGTACAGTTTATGTTTCCTTACAGCTGGCGCTTCACATATTGACAGTCAGGAGTATAGACTACATGCATTAGGCTACACCAGCTGTCCGTGACCAGCAGCTCGCCTGCTGAGCCAGGAGGTGCCCCGGATGACAGTGAAGCCTTGTGCTAGCGGCCGACCCCGCTAGAGTCAGAGCTGCTGAATCATAGAATCACTTTGGTTGGAAAAGACCTTTAAGATCATTGAGTCCAACCTTTAACCTAACCCTACCATCCCACCACTAAACCATGTCCCTAAGCACCTCATCTATCCTTCTTTTAAATTCCTCCAGGGATGAGGACTCGCTGAAGCGGACAGCCAGCCCAGAAAGGAATAGCCCCATTTTCTTACAAGCTCAGGAGGTTCGACAAATGTTTAGATAAATGTGTCTTTACTACTGCAGTTAAAAATAGTTTGGGATAAACTTATGGAATGTCTCATATTTGTGTTCAGTGACTTGTCCAATGGTCGCTGAGAGCCCTATAGCTTGCCTCACTGACATGATTCATCGGTACGTAGGCACAGTAGATACTGTTGCTTATAATTCTCCAAAAAGAGCTCACATTTAGCAGAGCGAAATTTCTGTTGATAGCGGTGGTAGTGTCCAGTTAACCCCTCTCTGCATAAATATCTGATTTTTTACAAGAGAAGCCATTTTTAAGTGGGTTGGGGTTTGTTCTTCTATTTTGTTGGCAGATCACAAGATAAAGATTTGAGGTCTTTTGTACCTTTTTTAAAACATGACAAACCATCTTTATAGGCAACAAGATCTTGATATATTGGTATATTTTGAGGCACAGAACCAAAATAGTGCAAATCTGTTTTCTGATTTCACTGGGCTTGGCACCAGCTCCTGGATATTTACATCTTAATTTCTTCCCCTCAGATGCAGTGTTTGATTTGAGTGTTTGTGAAAGCTACCGATCTGACAGCCCTGCAGACCAAAGCCTTCCATTTATTCACCTGTTAAGCACAAAGTTCAGGTTTCCCTTTCCAATTAAAGTGCCTCTACCCGTGCTGGCCAGACCACCTCAAGGGAGGAATCATTTAGATTCCAACCACACATTTTCCCCTGCCTCACTCTTGCGAATGCCAGCAAGAAGCCGATTTATGCCAGCTGTTGCATACTTCTAATGGGCACACTTGTCTATAGGGGATAAAACGATCAGATAACTTCTAGAAGATAACAATTTCAGGTTACTACCAGCCTGGACCAGATTTGAACCGATACTCTGGAAGGAAATTATTCTTTTCCATTACCAGTCCAGATACACTTTGGATTTTCTGTGGGGCTCTAAGAAGTATCTTAATGGAAGTGGATCTATTTTTAAAATATATCCGTTAAAAATTAAGTGGATTATCCAAATTTCAGGCTCTATTAACTGCACTGAGATATGGTTTATACTTAATAGATAAGGAAAATAGCTCATATTATAAATGTAATACGTGTATATTATACCTGGTGCACATTTATCGGAACAGTGTCAGGTTTTGAAACAGCTTACATTAACTCTGCATCTGTGCTGTGAATCCAGAAAGAAGTTGAGGTTTGCTCAGCTAAATCCTTTTTCATTCTGTTGGCAGCTGAGGAGTTTGTCACTGATATGCCTACTTTTTCCCCCTGTTTCATATTCCTGAAAAGGACATAAATGAGAATAGATTGATTCTAAAGTAACAGAAGGAACGATGCAGAGGCAGTAATGACGAGCATGTTCCAGTTGGAAGGATTATGGGAAAAGTCCAAAACCTCCAGGTTCTCATTTTCCCACAAGATGGCCAGTCCTGACACTTTAACGTATAGGCATGGATATGCCAGAGGGGGAGCAAAGAGGTATTTTGTTCCTATCTGCTGATGCAGCTCGATGGCTTTGGTACCACGCGCCCTACTGGCACTGTGCTGTGGCAGGTGAATGCAGAGCCTCACCGTTTCAGGGAGAAGGTAGAGAGGAATGCTGTGTGTTCCCCAGAAGCTGTGTTAAGCATCCTGCCTGTGCTGTTGTCTCTGGTTTGGGATGGCAAGAAGCTTGGCAAGGACTTCAGCATGCTGTATGTGTGTGCCTGGTGTGTGACCCACAGCGGGGGCTGAGCCTCGCCGTTCTTGTTACAGAGGCATCCGTTTCTGAATTTGAGTATTGATTTCTCTAGTGTTTTCCACTACTTTGAGTGCCCTAAAAAGCCACTATAAACTTTTTTTTGCTGGTAGAGAAAGTATGAGTGCTGCCAGCATGGGCTTTGGAAAAGGGTAGAGAACACAACCGGGGCAAATGCGCCCAGGGGCAAGGGGATGCGTGCGCTATATAGCTGAAGCCTCGGCAGCAGCTGGCAGTGGCTGCCCGTGGTGTCATGTATATTGACAAGTCTGCAAGTTCAGTCCAGAGGGCCATGTGGAACAAGGGACCTTATCCCATTGAGTCTGAACTGTGAACAAGCTCAGTAAATGAGACAGAAAAGCCAAATGCCTATATGCCTTCCCCTGCTTCAGTTCCCTACCTTCCTCAGCTGTTTGGGGTGGGTGTTATTTGCTTCTTGGCGTGCGTTTTTAAAGGACTGGTCAAAATCCTCCAAGTTTTACTTCACTGGGTTCATTCTCCCACATCTTGTTCCTTTTCTATCATTTCTTCTGTCTAAAACAACCGGCCAGAAGCCCTTGAAAAAATAAATCCCATCTCGTCTTGACAAACAACCCCCTGTTCTGCTTTGCCAGGTGATTGACTGGTTACTTACTGGTACCCTTGGCCAGGCTGTCTCTTCTGTAGAACTGTCAGTTGCTTCATCCAGTGGTGCTTCCACATGAATGAGTGATCACCAGGGACTCACAGCCTTCTCGTGTTAGCCCTGTATCACTTTCTACTTCTGCATAGATGAAGATACCCAGATAGACAAAACCTTCAATCAATCTACTGTTTGGAGTCTGACATGATGAGAGTCTGCAGTATTAAAGAGAACTCATAGGAGTTGAAACAGATTTCTCAAATCATTACAGGACTACAGTTATTTGCACTTGGCTAGCACATGCTAGGTTGTTCTTACATCCAAGTCTCTCAGCTGGAATCCATCTATTTTTTTTTTCTCATGTTAAGGCCTTCAGGTTTATTATAGAGGTATTTTAGCCTACTAGTAGACTGAAAGCAGTATGAGACATAGTCATCACATGCAGGAGGGAAATTCTGAATATTGTAAGGATGCCACCAGCTTTTTTCTTCCTAGCAGGCAGAAAGAACTAGACTCGCCAATTCCCTGATCTGCAGTGCTTTTCTAAGGTTTTTGAATTTTAAACTTCAAACTTTAGACTAACAGCTCAGGTCAGAAAACGGACTAACTCCCAGCTGTATCCCAAGACTGGTCTTCAGTCTGTGAGAGGCAAATTTTCAGTGTGGAAATCTTTCTTTCTTTGTTTTGCTAGGTAGTTGCACTATGGGCTAAACAGAGAAAAATCAGTGTCTTTTGCTCCTTGCCCTTTCCTGGGAGGTGCATTAGGGAGTTCAGGCAACTACTTAAATCAAGTGAATTTTGCCAGAAAGCCTTGTCCCAGATGAGTTGCTCCCACACAAGAAGGGAAGGGGAAAAAGAAATAAAGAAAACCTTGATTTGGAGAATTTCTAGTCCCTACTCCACTTTTGCAGACAGAGTCTGCCAGGAAGGGAACATACAAGATGAAGCCTAGACAGGAACTTGGCTATAGCTTGCACCAGTGACTGAACCCTTTCCCTTTCCCTTTAACTTTCTTTTTTTAACCTGGGAGAACCCTACAGACCAAGGCAAATGTCTTAGGTGGAGACAACAGACCAATCTGTAGCATGCAGATCCATAGGAAATATCCAAGAAAACATTATGAGGTTATGTTTATGATATTTGCAGCTAGACTAGACAACTTGTCTATGGACACAAGGAGTGTCTTCTTTGGGGCAGATATTTCCAAACATGCTTAGAAGATAGAGAAGCTTCAGGTGGTCATCCCAAATCATTCTGTGGACTATTACATCCCATTGACCAGTTTAGCATTTCTGGCTTCTGTTACAGTGCATATGTCACTTATATCCGCCTACATCTACCATGAACCTCAAAGCAGGTGGCAACTCACTAAAAAAATCAGCAGGCAGTACAGGATCCTTTGGTTTATGATTTATTTATTTCCAGCTCAGCTTCTAATTTTGCAAAAGAAGGCTTCTCAGCATGCATCAGTAAGAGATTAATCTTGTATCCCTCTCAAAAATAACTGTTCATAGTTTTACTTGTTTGTCAGGAACTCTCCTTTTATTCTCAGCAAGTCACCTTCTGTTATGTGGATAATGTGCAGATGGTCATTCTTTTACCTTTAGATCCTATGGTGGACAGATTCGCTAAGTGGTGGTCCTTCTCAAAGTGCAAAGCACTCTGCCAAAGGCACTCATTTCTTGACAGACATGAATAACACATTGGATCTATTTACACAGATTCTTAGTTTTACTGTCCCCAGCCATCTCAGGATTACAACACAGAAACCTAATGGAAAGTTAAGGCTGTGCAGAGTCATTAGAAAATCCAGCTTAAATCTTGATTTCTGTCAAACATATGCGACTGAAGGTCAGGTACTGCAATTTTTAATTTTACAACTATAAGGATAACTCATTTATTTTTCTTTTGTTAAAGCATGGGTGAATGTATTCATGACACTAAAATGTTTGCATTATTAAAGCATTTGAATTAACTTGAATAAATTGCTAATCTGAAAAGCCTATAATTATTTTTGCCCAGACATGAATAAATAACTTTTTTTGCAGCATCTGTAGCTCAGGTTGTCCATTTGCCCTTGTGTACTTGTATACCAGTTGAGTCACCTGGATCAAAGCCATGTTTTAATAAGACATAGAAGAAACAAAGTATATTTGCTGTCAGCTTTCTGTACTGAAATTACAAAAATAATTGTAATTGATTTCACTTCTTAAAAAAAAAAAAAGCTGACCCTTCATTTGCTTGGACAAACCAAAATGGTTGTTAACCATCTTCAGTGACCTTTCTTTTAGCTGACATTTGGTTTGTGACAGATGAAGCTGAGTAAACAGCCAACTGTGGCAAAAAACAAAGCCATGTACCTGATGCAGTCTGCTGTGAACTATCATTTGTGATACACGTGGATTTGTTATGAAAGCTTCAGCATTTTGAATATTTTTGTCTTTCTGTCCAGACATCAAAAAATTGTTCAAGCCTGTTTCTTAATAGAGAATGTATAATTCATTTCTGAATGTATACAGCTAGATTTGTTTCCTATAGAACATTCTTGTTTCCTATTTTCCTAGAAACTTTTCTTTTCCTTGGTAGCTTTGGGAATTCTGTATATATCCAGTGTTGAACATTCCCCCAAGAATGAGTAATGGCAGTCTAACATTCAAAGGAACTGACATAAAAAAAGTGTGACTTTCATTTGAGATGGTGTCTTTGTTGCTGAAACAAAGGCAGACAAGAAACACTAGTTGAAGCTTGGGAAATTATGATTAGATGCTAGGAACAAAAAATTCACAGTGAGGGTGATCAAACACTGGAACAGTTTGTCTAGAGATGTTGCATGATCTCCACCCCTGAAGATATTCAAAACTCAGCAGGGCATGGCCCTGATCAAGCTGACCTAAGTTGTCCCTGCTTTGGGAGCAGTAGCAGGAGAGCAGGAGTTGAACTAGGTGACCTCTAGAAGTCCCTTCCAACTTGAATTATTCTATAATTCAGAGCCTGCCATATGAAAGATGACAGCAAAGTATTGTCCTCAGAATTTAGATTCAAGATATGATTACCTTGCTGGTGTATAGATTACCTTGAATTCTACAGCAAAAAGATTCTGAATATTCTGCATATGCCACCACTTCTAAGTCACAGACCTACAATCGTTTGTTCCTTGGGAAACTGTTTTTCATCTAGCAGGTTCCTGTTCCTTCAGGAACAATCCAGACTAAGCTTGTGAGTTTTGTCTTGGTGGAATATTAGGATTAGGTTGTGCCTGCAAACAGAAAAAAGAAGCAAAATTTTCTCTCTTAGTTTTCTTCTGGCTATTTAATCAGAAGTATATTTCATATACAACCTGAAGTACATTAAAATTCAATTACCATTAACTAATTTGAAAATTAGGGGGGCTTTGGAAATCAAAGAAATGGTAATGGAATGACTGTTCATGCCTTCCTGTGACATGCAGTGAAAGAATCAAAAGGGGTTCAGATTTTCTTACCATGTCATGCAACCAGTGGGTGATGCCTGCTTCAGGCAATAGTGAAAATGGCTCAGCAATTGAGCAAGCAAACATTCTAATTTGAAGCATAATTTTTTTCTTTTTATCTTTTCCTTATCTGCTGTATTTTAAAGTCGTTGAGTGTAGCATATTAGAAACATCCAATTTACCTTCCTTGGATAACAAAATTGGTGAGGATGGTATGGGATGGAGGAATGAGACACATACCCACTGACATTTATCTGGTCTCCCAGTTTTACTTGGTTAACAAAGTTCCCTTTAGAACAGGCAGAATAAAGAAAAAGCAAGAACTTTGACTGTATTGGAAAGCAGCTGGTTTTGCTATATTCTGTATTCCTTTCTGACTATACATTCTATTAAGCAAAAAGTTATGTATAATACAGTAGCTGGAGGCTTCCTGACCCATGGTTTAATGGTACTAAAGATAAGGACTTCCCACCTTCCCACAAATTTTTTAAAAGAAGACATGGAGTTGCTGGAGCTTCTGAGAAGAAAATAAAAGAATTTCATGTTCTGGGCAGCAGCACCACACATATTGTTACCAGTTTAACCAGTTTCAGGTATGCCTAGAGAGGATGGATTACTAGACCAAATAGACATGTTAATTAGCAACTGCTATCGTTCTTTCATCAGTCAGCACTATCACAGGCAAATCAAAGAGAACCAGACCCAGTGCATGGAAATCCTGCACAGGAAGAAGAGATCCAGCTTGCTAGGACTATCATATTTCCAATAGGCAAAAGTGGAGGAGTAGAAAGGACAGGGCATAGTAGCCCTGTGCAGTGACCGACTGTGATCCTTGGCTCCCAGTTATGCTTGCTGAGATGGTTCCCATTCAGGGATGAGACACAAGAGCCTACTATAGGAAAAACACTTGCTCTGACCTTATCCATACGGCATAACATGGAAGAAAAATATAATTTCAAGCAGTATGGATCATCAGAAAACCATGCCTTTCCTGGGTAGAAGCCAATAATCCATGAGCAACCCCTGAATCCAAATTCGACTGTTAGTAAGAAAGAGAAGACTTGGCAGAATAACATTTTCTACACTACTGATCACAGAAACCAAATTCTGTCAACCAAATTCTTTCCATTGCTTGTCTAAACCAATGACTAACTGACACTTGTCATCACAAGAGTTGGTTGACTGGAGAAGAGTAGCATTGTATTATGCCTTATTGTCTCCAACCTCTTGCCTTCCTCCTTTCTTTTCCAACCCAAGACTGCTACTTTTCAGCTCTTTCCCATGGTGCAAACACAGGATTTTCTTGTTAGCTCAGACTTGCACCATGTTTCATCTGACTTGTGCCTTATCAGTGAGATCTGTCACAGTGGTTGGGAAGGGTCAAGCTAATGAAAAAATAAAAAATAACAGTATATATATTATAATTCATCTTGGATAGCTATAGTTAAGATCTTCCACCAGTTGAGTCTGCTGCAATCCTATTGAAAGCATAAAGATGGTGCAACATAAAGATGATTTATCCCTACATATCTAAGAACTTGTAAGTCTTCTCTGGTCTTTTTTTTTAATCTTTTTTAATCCTTCTGGAACGTGCTAGGAAGGTTGGAAGATGATAAATATCAGTACCTAGACATTGCCACTCATATTTCTTCGCAGCAATGGAAAGACTATGCAAAAGTATCACTGTGAGATGATGGTGCAAAATGAGGCACAGAGCAAGTGCCCCACATATCACAGCAGCGCCAGTGTATGACCCATTACTAGTCTGCTTTGAAAACAACTCATGATTTTTTCCTATTGTAGACTTAACACAGTTCCTAATTTAAGAAATTCTACTTAAATTCTCCTGGTGATGGAAGTTATTTCATCTAGGGACAAAGCAGGAGATGAGCTAGCAGGCTCCTGCAGCTCCTAGGCTAACAGCTCTGGTTCTGTCTACGGTTTTCAAAGCGGGCTAAAACATTTACTGCAGTGGGTATGTGAGCCTTGTTGTTCAAAAGAGAATATGAATACATTTTCCAGTTCTGTTACCTCTCAGGGGTTTGTTTAAATTTTGTAGATGATCAAGGTTAAGTTTACTTTACACTGTTTAATACTAGCACTAGTTTACTGTGTGCAATTTATAAAAAAATGCAACTCCTTGTTTATTTTTCTGACTCTGAACTGTCTTCTGGCTGAGATCCTGTGTTTCATGCTTTTCATTGTATGACTCAGTCTTCCAAAGGCAATTGTTCCACTAGGAAGATAAGATGAAAAGGCAACTGAACTAATACCATGTGTCATAACAATAAAATGTGGTACATTTTTAGTTTATTGTTACTGAGGGAGTTCCATTTCAGTATCTTTCCCTCTGTGCCCAAAAGTAAGATAAACTAGTGAGCACTGATACTTCTGGTCAGAAATTTGCAGTTATATAACATACTGGCATATATGTGCTGTTTATACAAGACAAAAGCAAAATTTACTCCCTATAGACAAAAAGGCCATTAGCTTTAAAACTTTCATTACTTCTAGATTCATGATATCCTGAAGACAAAAACTTGTACTCTTTTCCAAGAAAAAAAGAGACTTGAGTCTCTACCAAAAGATGCACAGCTTCCTCACGGTATTGAAATTTTAAAAATTGCCTCAGTCGAGGCTTTAGTATGTTTTTAGTGCCACTACGTAGTACTCAGGATATTTCGGAAAGCTTTGGAATCATCAGTTAACTTGGTTGACAAACTTAGAAAATACTGGCTTTTTGTGGAAGTGGCACATAGTAGCTACTCCCATTACTACAGATCTATTCTACATACCTGCCAGAGGCCACAGTCAGGGTTTGAGGGTCTTTTGCTTTTGATTGTAAAGTTTCAGGGCAGATCAGCAGTCTTTCTCCCAAGAACTCAATACCTGAGCAGAGATAAACTGAATTAGTAAGCCAAAGAAATCATAGGAAACAGGAGCAAGTATGAGGCAAACTAAGGTGCTTTCCTCTATCAACTCTTTGACAACTTCTCTCAGACTTTCTACAAAATGTCTACAAAGCGAAAAGATGAAAGCAAATTAACTGGACTCAAATCCAGAAAGTATACTGTGCTTTCTGCAGTGAGGAGTGTTTTTTCAAGCCTCAGTAATGGCTCCCTAGTTTCCTGGAGACAAGCAGCAACAATTCTTCACTTTTTTTTTTTGTTTACTAATTATTGTTTAAACTTGGTGTTTTATAGAAACACAGACTGATGGAGAACATAATTCCATGAAACACCACTCACTGTGTGGAGAGCTGGATCTCAGAAGACCTAACAGATGTTGCATTAGATGAGAGAGGAGAGAAAGAACTGTCGTGTAAGCAAAATAATCAAAAGGCAAAGTAGAAATTAAGTAGCTACCAAAGAACTACTTTATTGTTCATTATTTTCACAGAGGCCTATCCATAGAACCTAGGGGTTCTATCCATTGGTAAATTAAATATCATCTGTACTGACAGCAATTGTACTCCTTGCCGTATTGCTCTGCGCTGCTGTGATAATTATTATTTCAAAGCAGAAGTCGGTCTTTTTCCCTCATTCGGGAGATACCATCCACCATATGAACTGTGGATTTTATCTAAAGCATACTGAAGTCCACTGGAAAAACTCCTGTGGCCTTCAGTGAGCTTTAGATCAGTCTCTGAATAGGTCAGGGTTCTTGTGGAAAATAATAGTGTGAGACCTTGTAATTATGACTGAATATATAATGACTGTGTATAGGGGATATATTTGAAGGAATCACAAAATCTCAGAATGGCTGATGTTGGAAGAGACCTCTGGAGATAAACTAGTCCAACCCCCCTGCTCAGAGAAGGGTCAATTAGTGCATGTTTCCCCAGGGCCATGCTGGAGCATAACTCTATTTCTTCAGTTTTAAATTACTGACTTTCCCAATTTAATGTTCTCTTACATAAAACTCTGTACTACATTTTACTCTGTAATTTTGGGATCGTGTGCCAATCTTTTGTGGCCTCTTATCAAGAGAGTGGAATCCTGTTGTGCATTTTACATTTAGTATTATAATTTTTTTTCACTGAACAGGGCATCAGGATTTGGAGTTTTAATACAATCTTGAAAATTATTATAATGTGCTAAACTAATTTTGACCTTTTTAAGGTTCTATATTTTGATTGCAAAGCACTCCACTTCTTTATCATGAACCAGTGAGACTGCAATCAATGGAGAAAAGAATTAAACAGAACTAATGAAAAATGGATATCTTTAGGAAGGGTAGGTAGAGAGATACCTTCAAAAATTGTCAGAAGACCTACCAGCAATGTAATACTCTGTGCTGCTTTGCTGTCAGACATCACTGTTGAGCCTCAATGAAAATGGAACACTGAATACCCACCTAGGTTTCTATACAGATAATGCTCAATTCTCATCCTGCTGATTTTAATGGAATTGCTCCCACAAATTGTTGTGTCCCTAACCATTTGCACACCTGCTCCACTGAATCTTTTCACCATTTCCCTAGACGTTTATTAGTTGACATCCTGCAACATCCATGTTGTTGTGAATCTGCTTACTTTTTAGATTGAGAGCTATATGGCAATTAGCTGAGAATAAGACCAATTACAAGTGATTGATTGATGTTGCTTATGCGTACCTGATGCTGATTGTTGATGAGAGTTAAATTTTAATTAAAATTACAGCTTTTCTTACTACATATTATTAGTTGAATATAAATTAGAGTAGCCTTCATGCTCTTACTAATTCTGGCCATTGCAAAGCCAGAAATACATGGAGCGTGCAGCTGGAAAGAGAGCAAATCTCCAAGGTTACTGCCAGTTTAACGAGGGCTTTTTCCTGGGATCAGGAAATAGGGAGTACAAATCAAGCTAGGATTTTAAGGTTAGTCCTAGTCCTAATCCTCATCTCCCATTTCCTGATAAAGAGATAGAGTAACATTTGTTCCATGGGTGGTATTTTCTTCTATTCCTTTATTCTGATGAGGTCCCTAATTTGAGCACATTGTCAATTTTCACTAACTTTGAAGTGACTGCAATGTTTTCTATGAGTAAGTATATTCCCATATGCTAGAATTAAAGAAAAAATATTACTTTTTTAGTGTCTATTAAGTATTTTACTGAATGAAAATTTAATGTGTTTTTTCAAAAATTAAAATCTGATTTCAGGGCTACAAAAATGATCCGAGGACTGGAGCACGTCTCT
>BOSO01018557.1:0-12327 GCA_018403395.1 Gorsachius goisagi
AGCGGCAGGCCCGGGAGCGGGTAAGGGCCGCCGGGGCGGGGGGCGGGGGGGGCGCCCCGGCAGCTCCCCGGGATGCCCCGCCGGCACCTCCCGTCCCCGTGCCGGCATCCTTCCCGGCGGGCTGGTCCCGGCCGCCCTCCCCCCCCTCCCCTCCCCCGACCCCGGTAGCCGGGCTGGTCCCGGGGGAGCTGGAGGGCACTGCCAGCCCGGTGCGGCGGCGGCTGGCGAGAGCCCCCGGAGCAGGGGGCTTCGGGCAGCGCCCCTGCCTCCGCGCCGCCTCCTCCCGCTGCTGCCCCCGTGGGTCGTGCGAGGGATGCTCGGTGCGGGGCTCCCCAGGGCTTCGCGGGGGGCACTGGGGAGCGGTCAGCGGCCGGCCCTGCCCTGGCTCTGCTTGGAGTCGGGCAGACCCTGGGAAAGGATCCCCTCCCCCGGAGGCCAGCGGTGTGCAGGGCCGAAAGTCCCATGCCCAGGCTCTTGTCTGGCTTCCAGCGGGCTCTGCGGTCTGGGCCGCAGCAGTCACAGAGCCTTCAGCTCTCCAGCGTGTCCCTTCGCGGGGACAAGCCACCCCTTCGCGCTGCCGCAGGGCAAAATTTCCACTCTGGCAGTGGGATGGCATTTCCAAGCTGCCGCTTGTTCCTGGTTTGGCTTTTTTATTGTTGTTGGGGCTGGGGTTTGGGGTTTTTTTTCCTTTCTTTTTCCTATGCCCACTCTTGTAACATCCTCACCATATCAGGAGCGGCAGAGCTGGGTGCGGTACCCGGGCTGTTGTCACTCGGGCTGTGTGCGGAGGAAACGGCCCCTTCCTGCAGCCGCAGATCGGGTTCCCCGGTCACTTGGCGCTGCTGGAGAGCTCATGTTCCCAAGTGTTCATCCAGGCAGCTCTGACCCACTTTGGGGGTGATTCCCTGGGAAAAAAGCTCCCTCCAGGGTCAGGCAGATGCTGCAGGCAGAGCATCGCCCCGCAGGGGCCAGCCCCAGCTCCCTGTTGGGCGGTATGGCTGGGGACAAGCTCTTGGTGAGCCTGGGAAAAGGGTGTTCACAGGTTGGAGGTGGCTGTTGTGCCATCCATGGGGCTGGCCGCCCTCCCAGCATGCTGCCGGGCTGCCCCGCTTGGAGAGGTGCCGGCTGATCCCGTCCCCACCCTCCCGGCTCATCACAGCGGACCGTGGGTGCTCAGCGGGACCACACAGGGTGACAGCTCCTCTCTGCTACCATGGTCCCCCTGCTTGGCCAGTGTCCCCCGGGGCATTCCCGGTGCTGGAGTACAAGGCCAGACAGGACCAGATGGGGCTGGGCACTGCAGCCGGCCAGGCCTGCTCCAGCCTGTGAATAAGCAGGAGACATTACCCCCTGGGCTGGTGCATGCCTCCCTGCGTCTTGGTGCATGGGGCTGCTCCCTGCAGTGAGGTCTCATCACCACCCATCCCTTTGCACCCCGGGTTTTGTCTTCCCCGCAGCCCCCCCCGGCAGGGAGAGGGGCCAGGAGGAGCTGCCGAGGCAGCGTTTCCCGGCGGTGGCGATGGAGCTTTTACCAAATGGAAAGAGCGTGAGGCCAGGCATCGAGAGGCTGGCGGGGGGCCAGGGCCACTGCTCCCGGCCGGCCCCAGCTCCTGGCCCCGCGCGTGGGGAGCCTGGGAAAGCGGGGGGCCCTGGTCCCATGGGCCCTGGTGGCTGCAGCTTGGCCAGGGGCCAGCCCGCCGAGGGCGACTCGCTCCATTGCCCCTGGCACTGCGCCGTACATCATTGGGGAGGGGGGCAGCCCGTGCTTGGCTTCAGGCTGCCCCGTTGCGCAGGGCCGGGGGGGGTTCCCGCAGGAGAGGCTCCCGGCTCACTCCGCCGCCTCCGTAAACAGGAAATCCACAAGCAGCTCCGATCTCCTTTTCGGGAGTGAAGCTGCACAGGGAATTCCTCCCCCTTTACTCACTGCTCTGCAAACCCCAAATACCATCCCCGTGACAGCACGGCTGCTCCAGCCACCCTGCCCCGGCAAACACACCTCGTTCCTCTCCGGGGCTGGAGCTGGAGGTGCGAGGATGCGGTGGAGGGGCTTGCAGGTGCCGGGCTCTGGTTGCGTGGCTGGGAGGAGCCAGCATCAAACAGGGTGCTAGGAATGTAGAAAACCCCATTGTTCCTATAGAAAGGTGAGGGGATGCATGGTCGGGCATCCTGCTGCAGCAAGCGCTGCCTTGTTGCGTGGTGCCAAGGGGTGTTCTGGATAGTAAATGCAGAAGTAACTGTTGAAAATGCTTTTTTTCTATATGTATGTATATGAGACATGGGGTGACCGAGGGGTTTCTGTTTCCTCAGGCTGAGGCTGAAGTGGCTTCTCTGAACCGCCGTATCCAGCTGGTGGAGGAAGAGCTGGACCGAGCCCAGGAGCGCCTGGCCACCGCCCTGCAGAAGCTGGAGGAGGCTGAGAAGGCGGCTGATGAGAGTGAGAGGTGTGACAGGAAGGGACAACGGGGGTGGCATCGGGTCACCTTTGATTGCAGGCAGCCCGCTTGGTTTCGCAGTGGGGTCCCTCAGAAGTGACCTTATGGGGATTGTATTGGTTCTCCTGCAGACCTCTTAAGCGAGAGAGCAAAGCCACAATGCAGAGAAGTCTCCCAGATACAGGCATTCTTAAAAAGGCTTTGAAATTTCCAGGGAACCCATAAAATCCCCCAAAATTTGTTTGAGGGTTTATACAAACACCAGGCTGTAAACAAAGCCAGAGGAGCTTGGAGCCTGTTTTCTGCCCCAGAGTAGCCTCCTACACTCAAGAGCTGAACAACAGCCCAGGAGAGGACATCTGTGCCTGGGAACCAAGGTCAGCTTTTGAGAACGAGCCAGCCTCATTCAAAAAAACATTCCTGCAAAGTGTGTTGCCTCATCCTTGTGGCAAGCAGGTTTCCCAGGCAGGCAAGGGCACTCAGATTGTGTGGGAGTGCCCAGACATGTTACAGCGTTCCTGACAGTTGCGTGAACTCTTCCTTCCATTGGCAAAGACCAGTTTGAGCAGCAGTAAGAAGAGAAGAGCCTCCAGGAGTCCCTGCCATGGGGGTCCACAGGGTTCGGTGACCCCCTATTTGTGAGCACCACCCCTGAATGGGAAAAAAGCTTTGCCATGGGATGTTTTCTAGCATTTTGTAAAGGTTGGTGGCCTGTCAGGCTACTTTTTTGGAGGTTGCAGCTGTCTCGTCCTGGGCTGCATACATTTTCCCCTCCAAACGATGGGTTCAGGACCTGCCTTGTTGAGAGGCACCGTAGCCACATTTCCTTGCTCCAGAACGTGGCCCTGGGGCCAGCTCCATTGCTTTAATTGTGTGCAGGAGCATCCTGGGGGTACCACTGGTGTGACCCTACTGCATGGGGTGGCCAGCCAGTGCCAGCAACCCCAGGCCGATGTCCCACATGTCTCGAGCTGGTGGATGAGTACAGTGAGTGGGTGGGAGGTGCAGGTGTCACCTCAACCCACAGCAGTAACATCTCCTGGCTTGGGCTTTCCTCAGAGGCATGAAAGTCATCGAGAACAGGGCCATGAAGGATGAGGAGAAGATGGAGCTCCAGGAAATGCAGCTGAAGGAGGCGAAGCACATAGCGGAAGAGGCTGACCGCAAATACGAGGAGGTGCATGCCCACACCTTCCCCCAGTCCTGAACCCCTGGCAGCATCCAGGGCCACCTCCTCACAGCCCTGTGCCCCCAGCCAGGGCAAGCGTGGGGCTGACGTGTGCTTCTTGCTGCCATCGACAGGTCGCCCGCAAGCTGGTCGTCCTTGAGGGAGAGCTGGAGCGCTCAGAGGAGAGGGCAGAGGTGGCGGAGAGGTGAGCGGGGCTCCTGGTGCACGGGGGGGCCCATGCAGCACTTATCCCAAATCCCTGGCATTTGTGGGGACGGGGATGTCCCTACCTGGCGGCAGCAGGGTCTGCCATCGCCATCAGGGTGGTCCTTGGGCTCACAGGCTGGGGCAGGGGGGTGCCAGCCTGCCAGCAGCACATCCGTGACCCTGTTCTCTGCTGTCCCCCCCGCCCCGGGGTGCCCCTCTTCCACCCCAGCCGAGTGAGACAGTTGGAAGAAGAGCTGCGGACCATGGACCAGACCCTCAAATCCCTCATTGCCTCAGAGGAAGAGGTACTGGGGCAGGGGTGCGGGGCGACGTGCAGCAGCCCCCCTCTCTCTGTCGCTGCCTCTCGAACCATGCGAGACACCTCTCTCCTCTCTGCACCGCTGCCTCCACCACCGATCTCCCCTTGCCTCCCGCTCCAGCGGGCGCAGGCTGGGCACGCTCCTCCATCCCTCCATGCCTGCTCTCCTTCTCGGCGGGGCTGGCAAGGGCCTGGCCCAGTGATGCACGGGGCATCTGTGTGAGGAGGCACGAGGAATGGATGAACGGATGCCTCCCAGCAGCTCCCGCTCGCAGTGGCTCTGCTCCTTCTCCGCCTGCGCTGAGTTTTCTCCTCTCTCAACTTGTTCTCTCTCTTTTCTTTCCTCCTTCCCCATGCCCGCTCTTTCTGCTCCCCACTCCTTCCTCCACCTGCCCCTTGGCCCTGCTCCCCTTCCTGGCTTGGGATGTAGTAAATGTGGTGACCTAGAGGAGGAGCTGAAAATTGTCACCAACAACTTGAAGTCCCTGGAGGCCCAGGCTGACAAGGTAGGACCTGGTGGGGCTGCTGGGGCTGGGCGGAGTGCGTGGGGTCTGGGGGGGCTGGGGTCTCCTGCTGGGGTGAAGGATGTCTGGAGGTGTTCCGTGGGGCTCACGGGTGCCCATCTCTGTCTCTGCAGTATTCCACCAAGGAGGACAAGTACGAGGAGGAAATCAAGCTTCTAGGGGAAAAACTGAAGGAGGTAAGCAGTGCGGAGCCAGTGCTGCATTGGTGCAGGCATGAGTTTGCTATCCTGTGTGGGTTTTGACCCCGTCACACTCATGTCCTCTCACCCTTCCCAAAACTGCCATGTGCAGCCTGGTAGGTGGCTGGGTTTGGGGTGCCCCCGTGGGGGGCATCAGCCTGCTCTGGTTTAGGGTGTGAGGGTCCACGAGGCCCTTGTCCCTTCACTTTCCCAGGGGAAGGCTTGTAGGGAGGTGGTATGGGAGATGCATACAGGGCAGATTTGGGGTGCGGCGCAGCCTGCACCAATCCTGTTGTGCCCTGCTGCTCACCCTCTTCCCCCCATGCTTCTGCAGGCTGAGACCCGAGCGGAGTTTGCAGAGAGGTCTGTGGCAAAGCTGGAGAAAACCATCGATGATCTAGAAGGTAAAATGTTCCCTCCAGCACCATGCCCCTCTTTCCCCGGCGAGCTCTTGCCGGGCCATACCCCTGGCAGGGCTGGACAGGGTTCATCTGGGGTGAGGGGGTGGGCAGGGGTCCCGGGAGGGAGGAAGCTGGATGCCATGGTGTCTGGTGTGGGGGCACAGAGCTGCTGGGGTCTGGGCTCTGCCCTCGGGTGGGGAATAGGGCTGCATCCACACCGCCTGTGCCTGCACGCTCCCACCGCCCTCAGCCCCCTGCTCACAGCCACTCTCTCTCTCTCCGCTGTCCGCCCCCTGCTCTGCTCCACCGTCTGCCCCCCACACGCTCCCCGCCTGCAGACGAAGTGTATGCGCAGAAGATGAAGTACAAAGCCATCAGCGAGGAGCTGGACAATGCACTTAACGACATCACCTCCCTCTGAGCGCGCCGCTGGGCACCAGCACTGCACCCCCCTGCCTGTCTCTCCCCTCCCCAGCTCGGCCGCTTGCCTGCCCGGCCATCCCACCACTCTCCTTGCCCGCTGCGTCCTCTGCCCTTCCTAGCCCGTGCCTGACATCAGCTCCTTTGGGACAGGAGCTGTCTTGGGGTGTTCCCGCAATACCCCTCTTTGTGGGGATATGAGGTGTAGGTGCTTAGGGGGTGTTTGGCAGGGGAGCAGCCCCTAGGACCCCCACGCACTGGGCACACAGTGCAGGTCCATGCCCCAGCATTGCCCAGTGGTGCACAGGGTTGTGCCCAGGAGCCAGTCACCCCAGCAGCTCCCTCCTTGGCTCCCCAGCAAGCACAGGCACTGGGGACCCTGCAGCTCTGGGGCCACGGGTCCACATCCCCCCCGCCCCCGCTGGCAAAGCCCCCTGGTGCTGCTTGCTGGGCCCAGGGTGGGGAGGACCTGCACAGTAGAAGCGGCACCTCCTCTGCCAAATCTCAGGCTCTGGGGATGGAGGGTTGGGTCCGGCTGTGCGGGCAGCCAGGTCCTAGGCAGGCAGCCCCCAGACCCCCAGCTCCTCACCCTTCTGTCCTTTGCACATCGCTCTTCAGTTTGCATTTCATGACTTTTATGTTCTGTCCCTCTGGGTTACTGCATTGGTCTCAATAAAGTGTTTTCTTTCCTTGGTTTCTCCTTTGTTTTCTTCATGCTGCTCTGTCCCTCATCTCCTGCCTGTTTCACGCGGGTGCTGGCAGCCGGGTGGTAGGAGGTGGCTGCAGGCAGCTCAGCCACGGGGCCCTCGGGAAGGCTGTGGCTGAGCCCTGAGCTGCTCCTGCGCTGCCAGGCTGAGCAGGACGGGGCCCTTTGTGCCTCGGCCTGGGGGATGACCCCCACCACCCCCCCTGGCTCTCATACATGGCTTTCCTCATCTCGTGCCATCTTCTCCATGACTCTCGTGGCCTGAAATGGCAGGGTTAGACCTGGTCCTGCCTATTTCCCATCCCCGCTCCCAGCCATGGCCTGCAAGCAGCGATCTCAGCCCTGGCATCTCTCCTGCATCGTCCTCCCTCGACGAAGGGGCTGACCCTGCCCTTCACCAGCGATCCCTAAATGGGTCCCTGATCATTCATCATCCTCATCTTCCTCCTTCCTCGGTATTTTACCCTGCCCCACCACCCAGTTCCCAAACTGATGGACTCACAGCCCTGTCCCTGCCCTGGGACCGACGCTCTCCTCCTGCTGGCCCCGCTCATCCCCACTGCTGGCTGGGCGGCTCCAGGGTTTGCAGCGAAAGCTTTCGGGAATGCTGTTTCTTTTCACTAACTCGCCTTTCTCTCTCTCTTCCCTCTGCTGCGTTGATGTCTCCATGTTCTCTAGAGCGCTCCCGGCAGGAGGCCGAGAAAAACCGTGTTCTCACTAACGAGCTGCGGGTCATCCTTACTGAACTTAACGACTGAGTTGCCCAGAGCCCCCGGCCCCAGTGCAGCCTCCCTGCCCTGTTTTGACCAGGCTGGCTCAGGGCTGGGAGCCCCTACCCGCTCCCCACCAGTGCTAGGCAGAGTGTGGAGCCTTGGCTTATCCCCCCGGGGGTAACCACCCTCCTTGGTGGGGGACAGGGTGACCCTCTGGAGCTGATTGGTTTTTCTTGGGAGAGGAATGAGGGGTTTTGTGATGTCCTGGGATGCCCATGTGGTGATGGCTGTCCTCCAGCATCAGCCTGGCTCTGCCAGGGAGGGATGCAGTGGTTTGTATTGCTGCCTTCCTCCCCTAGTCCCAGGAGTCAGTGGCCAGCCTCTTCCCCCTCACTCTGGGCACCCCAAACTGTGCAGGGAGGATCCCCTCAGAGTGGGGTCCCTGCAGGGTGCTGGGAGGGCTGGGAAAGGAGCTGGGGACCCAGCAGCACCTGCTGCCCCAAACTTGGGACAGGGGACAGGGAAGAGCCCAGCAGGGAGCAGTGGGAGATGGGGCTGGGTAGGCAGAGCTCTTGTCCCATCCCCATCTCTAGAGGGAAGGAGGATGCCATGTGGAAGCAAGCGCTGGAGGAAGAGGCTGCCTCAGCATTGGGCTGCCTGGCAGAGCTTGTCCCTGAAGCCTTGTTGGCTCTGCTCCTTCTCTCTCTGCTGTCCTCTCTGCCCACCTTCCCGGGTTGCTGTCTCACTCCTCTTCTTCACGGAGCACTGCTGGGTCATGCAGCAGGCACTGGCTCTCCTCTTTCGCTGGCCAAGGGCTTGTGCACGTGCCCACAGCTGGCCGGTGGTGATGCCCCAGGGCAGGACGTGCTTGGTGGCTGGCCGGGGAATGGTACCTGCCAGGGGTACCCACGCTGCAGAGGGCCCAGACATGGGCAACGTGGCACCATGCGAGGATGGAAATGTTGAAGAATGGGGACCACCTGCCCCCAGTGACTGGCTTGGCTGCCCCGGCAGGTCCCGGAGTGGCTGGGCTCATCCCTGCCAGCGGTGGGGCTGCTTGTGCGGACTCTGCTCCGCAGGGATGCCCTGCCCGGCTGGAGGCTGCCGCCATACTGATATGTCCGTCTGTGTGCGTGTGTCTGTGCTTGGTGTGGTGTGCGTGGGTCTGGTTGCACCTGGGTACACTTGGGCTGTGTCTGTGTGCGTGGCTGGGTGTCCCTTGTATTCACAGAGAGTCTGGCCAGTGCCAAAGAGGAGAATGTGGGCATCCACCAGGTCCTGGACCAGACCTTGTTGGAGCTGAACAACCTCTGAGCTGCCCTGGGGAGCCCCCATCCCTCTTCCCTACCCCACACGTGCACCCCACTGGCACGCTCAGGATGTCATCAGCTGAACTGCGCCTTGGCCAAATCCACACATCCATTGAGAAGGGAAGCCCTGCGGCCTTACACCATGGCTTGGGGGCGTCTTGTCTGTGCACAGCCTGACTGGCTCTGTCCTGTCTTCATGTCCAAATAATAAAGCAGTTTGACAAAATGGATGGCTGCGCTTGGTCCTTGTGGGTGGATGCAGGCTCTGGGAGGTGTGGTGGGGGTCTCCCCGTCCAGTTCGTGCAAGGAGGATCTGCAGGGGCTTGTGTCCAGGGTGGGTATGGCCAGCATAGATGTCCTCTGCAGCTGTGGGGGGGCTGGGAGCAGTAATGCACATGGTTTGGGCTGTGTTCCCTTGTCTCCATCGCTTCCCTGGGATGCACAGGAAACCTCCACATCTCAAGCACGGTCTGAACCAACCATCCTCTTCAAATGCACATTGATAGACTTATGTCACTGGCGTGCTCCCTGCCACAGCCAGCATGTTCCCTCCTTGGGGAAGCCACAAGGTCTTCAACCTCTCCATGGAGCCTGCTTCATGGTTCATGTTCACGATGCCACCTGAGCCTGTGTACAAGCGTGTGACCATGCATGCACATGTTATTAGTTATTGGGGTCTCCCCCAGGTCTGTGGTTAGCTGCTTACCTTGTGTACTAGTTGCATTTTCTATTGCCAGTCGCTGAATCCCTGCCTGAGGGACAGCTGGATAAACTAGCAAATACTAATGCAGCAGGCAACCACTTCCCAAAGCATTCAGGAACTTTCCTCCTGGCTTGCTGTATTTTCTCCAACGCAAGGAGGAGAGCAGCAGGATGTGCCTCATCTCTGTCACCAAAATGGGCTGGATTCCCTGGGGATGCCCAAAGCCATGATCTAGTCCTGCCCTCCGCTTTGGGCCTCTCCATGATGTGCACTGAGCCCTGTTGTCCCACGCTACCCAGCGGATATCCCTCTAAAAGTACAGCTTCATGCTGCCAGGAAACATAATTCATGCTGACCCCTTGCTGAGCCAGGCCATTGCCCCAGCGAGCAGCCGGCGGGGATAGCTTTCGTTATCTGCTTTCCTTTATTTGCTGCGCCTCTCGGCTCAGGAAAGGCGGGTGGTGAGATTGCATCTTTTTCCTGCCCAGGTGCTGCTGGCCTCCTGCCCTCTGCCTGGCCTGGCACCTCTGGACTGTGGTTCCCAGACCTCCTACAGGGAAAAGGGCTCGCCTTGCATGGGGGTGCTCATTTTCTAGTTGTCCTTCCAGGGTGGGAGACCTGCCGTGAGCTGCAGCCTCCTGCCCTGGATGGTGCCTGGCTGTCCTGGCCCGCCAAGCCGGCCCTGTGTAAGGGCTGGAGCTCCTTCTTGGGTCGGCCTTGCTTTACCGCAGCACATCAGCTGAGCCATTGCGTTGTTTGCACCTTCCAGGAAGGGGCTTGTCTGGCTGCAAAAGGAACAAGAGTGTAAATCCACCTCTTCTCGGGAAGTCTGCACCCCGCACAGCAAACAAGCCTGCCCTGCGCTCCTATCAGGGTGCGTCCCCAGCGCCCAGCCTCTGGGTGCCCTTCGCCTTCCTGCTGGGACAAAGAGCCCTTTCACTCTGGGTGTTTTTCCCCATTAGCTGCTGCTGCCTCCTGGTTTGGACCAGTCCATTTAACTTAACCATTTACACCCTTCTGGAAGGGCCTTCTTTTTTTTTTTTTTTTGCCTCTGAACTTTCTGTGGTTTGGCAGTGGGATCCTGGATGCCGTTCCCAGGTGATGGCTCTGCCCCAGAGACATGAGCCTATCTTTTGTGGTCCAGCAAAGCTCTGCATTTTCTCCATCCTTCCACCCACCTCCTTCCCACCAAGGCCCTGCAGAAAGATGCAGGCTGGGGGAAGCTCTGGGAGGCCGGGGCATCGCGGAGCTGCTGGCAGGGGAGCTCAGCGTGGAGGCACATCTCCCCAAATGCGTCACTCAGACCCACGCTCAGGACCGCAGCGCCCATCCCCTCCTCCCTCCCCCTGCACCTCTCCCGCTGAATTTCAACCTTTGGATTTGTTTATCTTAGCCTGACAGACCAAAGATCTCCCCGAAGAGCTTTCAGCCTTGGTGTGGGCTGCCACCTCGTTGATAAACCACATAACCTCTGGCAGCTTTTCACTTCCGCTCCCCTCTTCAGTTTTCTCATTGCTCTGGTGCCTCAACTCATCCCTGAATCCTTCCTGCTCAATACCCCTGAACTACGCGCTGGAGGGGAAGGGACCACACAAAGAGCATCACAGAGACGTTTTGATCAGACATGATGAGCCATGCAGAGCTGGACAAAGACCCTCCCTACCCAGTCCCTCCCCGCATTTACAGCTTGAGACGTTTGGGCGGGAAGAGCCGCGTTCCCCATCTGTGCGGGTTTTGCAGGGCTCCGGGTGATTTCGGAACAGGTCAAGCCACCTCAAGCCAAGAGGCGCTCAGGGCACCCAGTCTCCAGATTGGTGTTACTGACCTGCCGATCCCAGCAGAGGCCAAGGCAGCTGGAGGGGAGCGTGGGCGCCCACAGCCTCGCGGCGCCGTGTGGCTGCACGAGTTACACATGTCCCGCACCCAGCGCTCGGTGCCGCGCTCTGCCGCCCGGCGTGGAGCGGGCAGGGCTGGAGGAGCGCGCAGCCCCTGTCCCGCACGCTCGGGGGCTGCGGGGGGCCTGGGAGCAGCGCCTGGGCCTCCCCCCCCGCCGCAGCGAGGCAGGCCTGGGGCAACAGGCAGCTAGGGACGCTGGGGACAGCCACCGTGCCTCAGCCGGCCCGGGTCCTGGGGGGGCAGCGCAGGGACCCCCTCCCCGGGCGGCCCCTGTGAGGGCACCGGTGACAGGGCCGAGCTGCCCTGGGTGCAGGCCGCGACCTGCCAGGGCCCCATCCCGCGCCGGCTGTGTGGCCCTGCCGCGGGCCGTACCCACCCGTGACAGGACGGAGTGACCCCGGTGACAGGCCGCACCCTCACACCCCCGCTGCAGGGCACAGCGGCTGCGCCCAGGGACCCGGACCCCGCTCGTGACAGGGCCCGAGCCCCCGCTGCGCGACATGCCCCGCCCCCGCCCCGCCAGAGCCCCGCCCCCACGGGCTTAGGCCACGCCCCCACTCATAGCCCCGCCCACCTCGCCTCAGACCCAGCCCCGCCCGAGCCCCGCCCACCTCGCCTCAGACCCCGCCCCAGAACGACGCTTCCGGCCCCGGCGGCGGCGCGCGCGCGCAGACGGCGCGTGACGTCAGGCGGTCCCGGAAGGGCAGGGGAGGGGGAAGGGGCGGCGGGGCCGGTCCGGTCCGGTCCGAGCCTCCGGGTCCCGTCCCCGGTCCCGCGTCCCGCCGTCATGACGCTCGCCGTCTTCTTCGGGTGCACCTTCATCGCCTTCGGGCCTGCCTTCGGCCTCTTCCTCTTCACCATCGCCCGCGACCCGCTCCGCATCATCATCCTCATCGCTGGGTCAGTCCCCCACCGGCACCGGCACCGGGAGGGGCGCTGGTGCCACCGGGGGTAGTGGTGTGGGCGCGGAGGGGGTACTGGTGCCGGTATCGGTACTGGTGTGGCGCCGGGTTGGTGCTGGTATCGGTATGGGCGTGACGGGCCGTGGTACCGGTACTGGTACCAGTATGGGCGTGACGGGGCGTGGTGCCGGTGCCGGTACCGGTACTGGTACCAGTACGGGCGTGACGGGGTACTGGTACCAGTGTCCGTACTGATACTGGTTTGGGCGTGACGGGGTGTGGTGCCGGTACCAGTGCTGGAAGTACTATGGGCAGGATGAGATGCTGGTACCGGTACCAGTATGGGTGTGACAGGGGTGCTGGTACCGGTGCTGGTACCGGTACCAGTATGGGTGTGACAGGGGTGCTGGTACTGGTACCAGTATGGGTGTGACAGGGGTGCTGGTA
>BOSO01018559.1:0-10606 GCA_018403395.1 Gorsachius goisagi
ATCTTGAAGGTCTTTTCCAACCAAAGTGATTCTATGATTCTATGTGTTGGCTCTGTGTCAACCACGAAAAACCGTTGCTGAAGTAAACCCTTGTGGGAGAGTGGCGCTCTGTCCTCCCTTGCATCCTCTGCTGGGCTTGCATGTGGCAAGGAGGGGAAGCCGCCATGCACCCGGGGCCGGCGGTGTAGGCCAGATGGGAGCGCTTTGTAGCAATGCTGCGCTGGCCTAAGGGGCAGGGATGTGCGTATGAAAATTATCACGGCAGCTTCACGATCTGATGGAAGGGTGATACTTAAATTATAAGCTCCTCATATAGCATATACGTTCAAGTTTGCTTTCTTGTGGCCTTCCTCCACCCGGGGGCCGGGCTGCAGCCATCGGGTCCTCCCCGCCGCCTGGCCCTTGCCCTGCACGGACAGCTGGCGGGCCGGGGCGCCCAGCCCGCGGGCGGTTTCTCCCGCTGCCGGGAGGAGGCCGGCGGCCGGGCCCCGCCGCTCTTTCCCGCCGGCGGCGCCGGCTGCCGAACGGAACCTCAGTGCCAGCCGCTATTTCCACCCGGCGCCTGTAAGCGGCGGTGCCGGGGGGGGCTGCTCAGAGCGCCGTACCGGAAGCGGCCGTTGCTAGGGCTGCAGTGGGGAAGTGGCTCCGCCGGGCCGGGCGATGGCGTTGCCGGGCCTGAGCGAGCGGGAGCGAGCCGGGTGCCGGGAGCTCCTGGAGTTCCTGGAGACCGAGGAGCTGATGGCGCTGACGGACACCGTCACCAACCGCCTGGTGCACCCGGAGAGCCGCCAAGGTGCGCGGAGCCCGCGGCGGGAGGGCTGACTCCTGCGGCGGCCCTTCCCGGCCCGGGGGCGGGGATGCGGGAACCTGCCCCTGCGTCCCGCCGGCGGGCGCAGCCGCCCGGCCCCTGTGATCCCTTTCCCCGGCTGGCCGCCGGCCTGGCGGCAGCGCAGACGGGGGCGAGGCCGCGTCCCTGCTCGGCGGCCGCTGGCTTGGGGCCGGGCCGGCTGACAGCGGCGGGGTGGCGAGCGAGGCCGGTGGGCTGGAGCTGCCTACGGGGATTTCTGGGGCCCGGGAGAGCTGGCAGCGCCCTGCCGCCATGCAGGGCTGCGGCGGAGCGGGCAGCTGCGTTTTATTCGGTTGGAGCTGTGGGGAGCCTCTTCCTCCAGCGGGCCTGAGTACATCCGAACGGCACCGGGATTTGCCTGCTCGGGGTTTGTTCGGGCCGAGGAGCTCGCGGCTGCCGGTGGCTTTCAGCGGATTTTCAGATCGAGCACTTCCTTTTCTCCCTTAGACTGCCCTCCCCCCCGCCCCGCTCCCCCCCGTGCACTGCTGTGCCCCTGCTATGCCCTGTTAGCGTTTAAAAACTTATTTAAAACCCAGGTGTCTCTTGCTCTTTGCGTTAATGGCCTTTGCTTTCAGGTTTTGAAAGCATAAAACACAAATCAAATTTTGACCTTATTTCTTTGTAGAACAGAGCGCTTTCAGGTGTGACCATCCCCTGTCACTTTGCAGATGTTGAGATTTGTTTCATAAAACTTAATTTTGTATGCGAGTTACCTGAGGCCTCTCAGCTTATTGTCCTGAAATATTCTCATCTAAAAACCTTGAATATGTTTCATGTGGTGTCACTCAGACCTATAAGATTTGCCAAACACATTCCTTAAAAAAATCTTACACCTGCACTTTTTCTTCTTTTTTATCTACTTTTTGCAGTGGTTGTCTGTTAAATTAAAAGATGCTAAATTTTTTTTTTCTTCACCTATTAGTCTCTTCTTGTTTAAACTTACAGTTTTTATAGGTAACATGTTAAATACCCAGCCTCAGTTCCAGTGAGAACTGGCTACCACAAGTACTTTAAAAGTGAAATTCAGTTTTTTGTGTTTCTTAATATTGCCACAGAGCCTGGTTTTTGGTTTGTTTTTTTTTTCAATGTTACATTTCAATGCACTGTCATGGTGCTATGATGCATGGTGTTTTCTTATGAGCTTGGGAGTAGTAATTTCATTAGCATGGAAATAAAGTGGATTTAATTACATTTCCATCAGTCTTCAAGAACCTAAATGGAACCTCACTTTCATATTATGAACTGCTGTGCATTGTCTGAAAACCTCCAAAATTCTGGTACTAGAAATCTTGTTCAGAGTACAAGGAATGAGAGATTACCTTGGTTATCTCTCTGTCTGCATTTCTGTCAATTTTCTGTTCGCAGGAAGCATTTGAAAACTTGCATATTCTTCAAAACAACAATGTGTTCTCTGAGTCATGTGAACTACCCATTTGATAGAGAAATTAAGATTCACATTCCATATTCAGAAGAACCATAAAAGATTTGTCTGGGTCTTCTTTCTCTGTGTAATCTTGCTTCCAAGAAGGCAGGTGGATGGCTTATTTTGAAATATCCCAGGGCTTTTCAAATGGAGAATGAAGCCAAGCTCAGCTTTTGCTAAGTGAAGGTGCTGTATGGTAACACAAAGCAGGAAGCCCTAAATAATTTCATGTTTACGAAATGGCATAGGCTTGGGTTTTTATCAAGAGAGGAGCAACTGCTAACTTAACTTTCTTTACTTTCAGAAGCCATCCATGCCATTTTGGTTTACAGCCAAAGTGCAGAAGAACTTCTGAAACGCAGAAAAGTCTATCGAGAAATAATTTTTAAGTATTTGGCAGCACAAGGAATTTCAGTGCCTCCTTCCTCTGAGAAACGTCTGCTTGTTGATCGTGTAAAGCAGTACTGGAGTGGGCAGCTCACAACATGTGCCTCAGAGTCAGGGGAGAGTAAACCACACGCAGAGGTGAGTGCTACTTTCTGAAAGATCTGAGGATGCTTAGCATTGCTTTTGCAGAATAACCAGTGTAAATGTTCTAATGTACACCCAAAATGTGTTACTTCACCTGTATTTAGGAAGGTACTGAATCTCTTTAACTTTTTTTTTTTTAATTACATCATTTAAAGGCGTCTGTGCCAACATTTGAACTCTAATCTATGGGGTCTTCTCCACGCTTTTAATTTTTAAGTTGTACTAAAATAGAGCTAAAATAGAGGGTGTTCACAAATAATTCTGTGGGTTCAAGGACAACTGAAAACAGTGTTAATGGTACAGAAACCCTGCATAGCCCCTTGTCTTTTTTTAATGTGGTGGATCTTCTTAAACTTTTGGTACAGATCCAGGATTTCCAGTGATTCTCCAGCCACACCAGACGCTAGTGGTACCGTTGGTAGGGCACGTCCCAGAGCAGAGCAAAGAGATGCTGTCGATAGTAGATCATAGGGTGAAGATGTCTGTAGGACTGTGGTCTAAAATGTTGCAGGGGAGGGAGGGAATGGAGAGAAAACTTGGCTTGTAGTAAGTGGCCTTGATCTACTTCTAGAGGCAGTGCAATCAAAGTAGCACTATCTGTAAGCTGTTTTCTTTTCATCTCTTGCAGTCAGAGTGCAGAATGGATTTTAGCAAATTTTTGTGTCATTGAAATGTGGTTTGTAGCTGTGCCAGGTCTGTGTCATTTTTTTTTTCCCCTTGATATTAGTAACACTTAATACGGTGTAACTAAATGTGTTTTGTCAATTAGAGGTTCTTTTGAAGTTCAAAATTTTGACATTTAGCAAGTCCTCGCTGTGTAATGAACTTCCAGTGTTTTATTAGTCTTGGATCTTTACCATGTAGCCCTGAATGGCTCTTTCAAGTGTTGTACTTCTGAGACCTAATGGGCAACAGCCCCACCAGCTGGACTGTTAGAGCTCTGTAGCTGTTGATAACCTACTGCATTGAGCTTGCTTTCAGGGATTAACTGATGAGAAGTATGATTTAGCTGACCGTTGTTTTCAAAACAATTTCTTCTGTGCATACGTTGGAAAAAAAATAAAAATGTTGCTCTTGCAAGAACACTTCCCAAGTATCACCCCATAGCAAAGTTTTATGATTGGAGATAAGTAGATTAAATTCTCCGAAGTACTTAAAACACGATCATGAAGAATGAGAAGTTCAACTGGTTTATTTATTGCATACATCTTTCCTTGCCTTTGTTTTCTTTTCATTCTTGCGGCCCTCACCATTTTGAAGAATGAGTAACATGAACCTATGTAACAGAATTAGAAATTAATTGCAGTTTATTGTGAAACAAGTACAGCATTTCTATATAGAAGTCTCTGAACTTTCCATACTTAATACTTAAAACTGAATTTAATACTTACTAGACTTTGACATTAGCAAACTTGACATTTGATTTACTTCTAAAAGTCTTGCTGTCAAGTTGCAAATACTGAGAAGCCCTACAAAATAACTACACATTTAGTTCTTGTTCAAAAAACACATCACCTTACAGTTGGAGGTCATGTAGCTTTTTGTTGAAAGTTTGGATGATGTTTCTTAATTAAATAATATTACCTATTATAAGGGAAAGCAGAGGATAAAGAAACTACAGATGTACAAATTAAATAGGCTCACAGGACTGTTATCTGAGCATCCAATTGTTGCCTTTTACAGTGACACTTCCTTTAGAAAAACGTGTCCTCTAAACCAAATGTGTTTTTATAATCAACTTTAAAACCTGTCTTAAATATCTAATTGCTAAGCAACTTGTTTCCTAAAAGTTTGTGCTTAAATTTTGCTGTTCTTCTGCACATTGTTGTAGACATACCAAGAATTCAACTGCAAGGAATAGATTTTTTTTCTTAGCTTGACCCATAATAGCATCTAAAAAACCTTACTGCTGACTTTGTTGCAGTACCTATTTAGTGATACAGCACTTGGAGTGGTTTGTCACCCTCTTCTGATACAGTTTTAATAACATGACCATTAGTTCCTCACTGGTACTTGCTTTTGCTACTTACTGTGAATTTGGCTTCAAAACTTTATACCCATCACTCTGTTGTCACTCTCAGCAACCCATCTTTAAACATAAATATTATTTTGAGGTATTTCTTATCCCCCTACATCTTAGATGTATTTTAGGAGTGTGTATGTTTGTCATTTTCTGTAAAACAAGTTAAAAAGGGCACAAATAGCTTGCCCATAACCGATGGGGAACTAGTGGAAGGTGTGTTTTGAGTAGTTTCATGCTTTTCTTCACTGACTCATTCTTCTCTAAGGCTTCTAGACAAGACAAGAATCTATGGCTGAGCCTTTTCACATTATTCTTTGAAGGCTTGGCTGTCTGCTAGCAATGTTTACTGGGTCTCACTACTTAAAAATACTTTCTCAGCAGATTCAGTATTCAACAAAGGATTTTATGACAGTCTGAAGAGAGGATTTTATGACAGGCTGAATGGTGTTGCCTTTATTCCCAGAGTAAGCCTATGCTGCTGTGTGAAAATCCCTGCAGCCCTCCCATCCCGATGTCATATCATCTCAGTCTGTTTTAAGTGATCTGTTGTACAATCAGAAAAGTAACTGAGATTCCTCAAGACTTTTGTCTATTTTGGAGGAGCAAAGGTAACATAAGTTATGGGTTTTTTTTTTATTTGGACTCTTTTCCTATTGGAAGTATGGTGAAGACTGCAAACATCATTCATGAAAGTGACCAAGGATCTTTTGGATGATTTTTAGCAGTCTTACTGCCAAACAGGTCTAAATTTAGGCATGTGGTCTGGTAGAAGACAAATTCTGGAACACATTAATTCTCTGAGTTTCAGTTCTTCCGGGATTAGCTGTGCATTTTGTTAGCGTATTCCACTGACATAGGTAAAATACCCCCATAAATCAGAAGTATTCTGTCAGCTTCAGGTATTAGGATAATTAGGATAATAGAATGTATTTAGGGCCGGAAGGAGGATTCGGGAAACTACAGACCTGTCAGTCTGACCTTGGTGCTGGGGAAGGTCATGGAGCAGAGATCATCTTGAGTACCACCGCATGGCATGTACAGGACAGGCTGGTGACCACGCCCAGTTAGTGTGGGTTTCTGAAAGGCAGGTCCTGCTTGACTAATGTGATCTCCTTTTATGCCAAGGTGACCCGCCTGGTGGATGAGGGAAAGGTTGTGAATGTTGTCTACCCAGACTTTAGTAAAGCCTTTGACACTGTTTCCCACAGCACTCTCCTGAAGAAACTGGCTGCTCGTGGCTTGGACGGGTGTACTCTTCGCTGGGTAAAAAAACTGGCTGGATGGCTGGGCCCAAAGAGTGGTGGTGAATGGATTTAAATCCAGTTGATGGCTGGTCACAAGCAATGTTCCCCAGGGCTCAGTACTGGGGCCAGTTCTGTTTAATATCTTTATCAATGATCTGGGCGAGGGGATCAAGTGCACCCTCAGTAAGTTTGCAGAACGACACCAAGTTGGGCAGGAGTGTTGGATCTGCTCGAGGGTGGGGAGGCTCTACAGAGGGATCTGGACAGGCTGGAGCGATAGGCCAAGGCCGACTGTATGAGATTCAACAAGCCCACGTGCTAGGCCCTGCGCTTGGGCCACAAGAGCCCCATGCAATGCTACAGTCGTGGGGAAGAGTGGCTGGAAAGCTGCCTGGTGGAAAAGGACCTGGGATTACTGGTCGACAGCCGGCTGAATATGAGCCAGCAGTGTGCCCAGGTGACCAAGGTGGCCAATAGCATCCTGGCTTGTATCAAATATTGTGTGGCCAGCAGGACTAGGGAAGTGATCGTCCCCCTGTACTCAACGCTGGTGAGGCTGCACCTCGAATATTGTGTTCAGTTTTGGGCCCCTCACTACAAGACTGACACTGAGGTGCTGGAGCATGTCCAGAAGAAAGCCACAAAGCTGGTGAGGGGTCTGGAGCACAAGTCTTATGAGGAGCAGCTGAGGTTGTTCAGCCTGGAGAAGAAGAGGCTGAAGGGAGACCTTATCACTCTCTACGGCTCCCTGAAAGAAGGGTGTAGTGAGGTCGGTGTTGGTCTCTTCTCCCAAGTAACAAGCGATAGGACAAGGGGAAGTGGCCTCAAGTTGCACCGAGGGAGGCTTAGATTGGACATCGGGAAAAATTTCTTCACAGAAGGGGTTGTCAAGCACTGGAATGGGCTGCCCAGGGAAGTGTTGGAGTCTACATTCCTGCAGGTATTTACAAGATGTGTAGATGTGGTTTAGTGGTGGCCTTGGCAGTGCTACGTTAACAATTGGACTCAGTGATCTTAAGGGTCTTTTCCATCCTAAAGGATTCTATGTTTCTATGTGTATATTCAAAAGATGACTTCCCAATAAGTACTATTTGTTCTTATCAGGTATATGAAGATGCATAGACCAAAACTATTCACCAAATCAAAAGGTACCAAAAAGAAGAGACTGAAGGCAACATGAAACAGGAAAAAACATATCAACATAATTGCTTATTTACAAGAACTTTTTACTAAATTTATATGTCTTAATATGAGATTACTGTTTCAGGTTGGGTCTGTATCCTTGTTTTTCTGTAACCTTCTTTTGGAAATGTGAAGGTTAGTGAGAAGTTACTAACCCAGGCACTTTTTACTCAGCAGGAATTTTGTGTGTCCATGTGAGAATCCTGGTGTCATGGAAGTTGTTCAAAAATCCTTCTCCTGCCCTTTTTCAGTAGAACCAGGATTTTCTTCTTTGTTTATAAATTGTAAGCCAAGGCAAAACTGAAGGACTATTCTAGCTGTAATTCACAGAACCTGGCCTGATTCTCTAGATGATAGGATAATCATGATCTTAAAAATAAATGAGATTTTACTTTGTTGTTGTTCTTCTTCCGGCACTCTGTGTCAGTGCACTAGAAGAGTTAGAATGTTTACAATGAGTATTTACATGCTTTTATGTTGTTCTAAGTGGTAATCTTGCATGTTAAGGCTAAGCAGAAGAATAAGGCTAAAAAAAAAAATGTGCTTGATTGCAGAGTCATGGACAGAGACAAAAGTCACCACAAGATGACATTCATGATCTAGGAGAAGAATTCTGTCAATGGTTCTTTGAACTCCTGAATTCTCAACATCCCTTGGGAGTAAAATCTGAAGAAAGATGGGGACCACAGCATTTTTGGGAGGATGCCAGAATGAAGCTCTGTTACAACACATTAGAAAAAAACACAGAAGAATATGTTGGTGCAGAAATGGTGAGCCTTCGCCTGCTCTCCTTGGTTAAAGAAGAATATCTTCTCTTCAACCCTAATTTGCATGCCAATGGACTGAAATGTGCCATGTCTCGACATGGGTTAGTACTGGTAGCAGTGGCTGGCACTGTACATAGAGACCACACTTGTTTGGGCATCTTTGAGCAAATTTTTGGACTCATTAGCTGTCCCCTTAGGGAGAACACCTGGAAAATAAAAGTTGTGAATCTTAAAATAGTTGGACAGAATGCTCTGGAGCCTGGGATGCAAACTGAAAAACCTTCCATAAAATACGACTCAAACCAACTGCAAGAGTTTTATGATGGGAAAGAACTGTCCATGTTTGAACCTCATAAATTCTGAGCAATTCTTTCACAGCGGAGTGACTGGGGTGGGACAAGCACACGACATACAGTACTTGTAGTGGATGTTGAAATGGCTGCAGCCATGTGATGTCTCTTTTTTGAGTCCTCCATTTGTTGGATGACAAACTGAGATACAGAGTCTAAAGTATTAATACAGGTGATGCTTTTGGGCACCTTTCCAGAGCTAACAATATTTCAGAGTATTACTTTAGATTTTGTACTGCAGTTAGGAATGGAGTTAGTTTAGTTATTCTTGGTTACAAAACACGGTTACATTTACATATGGGTTGCAGCAGTATGTAATGAACTAGGTGACAAGGGGTTCACGAACTGCAGGTTGCTCCTCTTCAGGTCACCAGTTTAAAGTCTTATCTGAGTTGTAAGAGGAAGTCATTGCTTCTGGCTTTTTGAAACTGGGACTGGTGAGTGTCTAAATGGACATCGAAGTCCCAAGAAAACCATCTGCTGCTTTAGGAGTTTTTGGAGAGAACAGGCAAAATAACATGAATGCTGCTGTTTATGTTCTAAATGTGGTTACTGAACAGCAGGAGTCGTTTAATGGGACAATGCAGGGAACTTGGCATTGTTGAAAACTTTTTGGGTTAATAGCTTCCTTTCCTTTTACTTTATAGTTCCAACTCTGTAATGAATAATCTGTTCTATCTGTGTCCCCAAGCAGACAAATTTCAGATGGTTGTCCAGGTATCCATTTCTAGCACTGACTCTCTTGGATCAAGTAGTTAATTTCATGACTTAGATCAGCACTATATGAACCAAATGCTTTGATAATTATTTTGTATATACTTACAACAGAGTTTTTAATATAATGGTTGTGATTTTGGTATGTTTCCTCAAAATAAGAGTTTTATCCCCTCTGAGATGCTTTATTACATTGACTAGAAGTCAATTTGTTGACACTGGGGAGTTACAACTACAGGTGGTATTAAACACATCATCCAATTACTACTTAATAACTGAAATTATTGCCATTGCAGAACTTGAATTTTTTTACTTTTTTTTTTTTTTTTAATTTATAAGGGTTTAGAGGTGAAGTGAGATAAAACTTTTTCTGCAGCTTCCTTGGATTGTTTTCAAGTTTTGTTTTAATTGTATAGCTTCACTAATACAAGTTGTGAAAATTGAAACATTCCCCGTAACATGGGAACAGTTCTTTTAGTTTTGATATGTTTGTCAAAGATGACAAATGGTAAAATTATGGGTGGGTGTATCTCTGTACAAGATTTGGGTATGTACAGAACTGATTTTTATGAACAGTCTGAATCTTGAGTTATCTTTAAAAATTTCTAAAATAATTTATTTTCTAAGCAAAAGTGCGTTGGAATGTTCTTTCGCAATAAACAGTTGAGTTGTGGCTTCTTCAGCTACTGATGTATAATAAATAAAAATCAAGCTGAATGTAAAATTTGGAAGAAGCGGTTTCCTCATATGTGTTGAGAATTGCATTCCTTTTGAGGTGAGGACAAAAGCCTACCTAAGGGCCTAAATGGGTACCTTTTCAACATTCAGTATGACAGTCTGTAATTCAACTAAATATTTTGCTGTTTGCAGAACTGTACTTTGTGACTGGCAGCATAGCTGTTACTTTAGTCAGTGTGTTAAATATGAACATGACTATGGGTGTAGTTTTCATTACTGCTTTAAGCTGATGAGGCGCGGGCGGTCCCCTACCTCCGCTCAGGGGGATGTCCTTGCTTCCTTCTTGTGTCAGCATTAATGCTTGTGCCAACTCTGAACAAGAGGGTGGGGACTGATCCCAGTGAAAACTCCCTCACTGTCAGAAGCCCTTCAGGCTGATCGGCTCTGTAAGAAGGCTGGCCATACAAGTGCTAGTGTCAGCTTGAGGAACTTGAGTAACAGAGAACTTGAGGAACAATTTGCTTTTTTTGGTGATGATCTGAATTTCTGTGGGATTAAGCAAGTGATCGAATAGCAGCCTTTGTTAATTCTTACATTCCAAATGTTTATGCTTGGTAGCTTCAAAATAGTTGAATGTAAGGAGCGTTGTGGTAAATCAGTTTTTCACTAAGGCCAGTAGCTAATGAACTTGTTCTTACTCCTTCATAGAATCATAGAAGGTTTTGGGTTGGAAGGGACCCCTAGAGGTCATCTAGTCCAACCCCCCTGCAGTGAGCAGGGACACTGTTAACTAGATCAGGTTGCTCAGAGCCCCGTCCAACCTGGCCTTGAATGTTTCCAGGGATGG
>BOSO01018560.1:0-32810 GCA_018403395.1 Gorsachius goisagi
TGGGGCCCCCCCCCCCCCTTCACCTCACCCACCTCCCGACATGGCGCCCCCCCCCCCCCTTCACCTCACCCACCTCCCGACATGGCCCCCCCCCTCACCTCACCCACCTCCCGATATGGCGCCCCCCCCCCCTCACCTCACCCACCTCCCGACATGGCGTCCCTCACCTGGGTCTTGGTGGTGAGCTGGATCACCGCCTTCCTGAAGTTGAGCTTGGAGTCGGCGCTGCCCATGGTGCGGCCCGGCTCGGCGGGGCTGCGGCCTGCCAGCCGCCGCGGGCAGGACCGGGCAGGGCCGTCCCCTCACGCCGCCGATCCCGCCTCCCCTCCTCGGGCCGCCGCTGCCGCCATCCCCCTTCCCCGCGCCGGCAGCTCTCCCTCCCTCCGTCCTGTCAAACTCGGCCTCGCAGGTCCCGGCCCTCCCTCCTCTCCTCCCGCATCCCTTCCTCCGCCCACGGCCGCGGCTCCTCCTCCGCCGGCCCCGCCGCCAGCCCTCCATCACGCCCCACCGCCTCCCCGCAGGCACCTTCCTCCTCCTGCCCTGCCTCGATTCTCCCCTCCTTTCCCATCTCCGTCTGCCATCCCTTCCCCACCTCACCCCTTCCCTCTCATCCTCATCCTCCTCCTGGCAGCCCGTTCCCTCCCTTCATCCCCTTTCCGCCCACACTTCGCTCCCCATGGCCGTGCTCCCCCTGCTCCCTCCCTCGTCTCCCCTCTCCATGAGAGCCCATGGCAGAGCACAGCTTTCCTCATCTCGCCCTCCTCCTCCTCCAGCCCTTCCTTGCTCTCCCCTCTGGCCCAGGCTCCCTCTGCCTTCTCTGCCCCTTCTCTTCTTCCCCGACCTTTGCCTTCTCCCCCCCCATCTGCTCCCTCTGCCCCCATCTTGCCCCCTTCCCCCTCTTTCTTCCCTTTGCCCGCAGCCTTTGTCCCCTGGAGCCCCTTTGCTCTGCTGCTCTCAGGTACAAGCCCCACGACAGCTCTGTTTAGCCACTGCCAGAGAGCCTGGCTGCTCCCGGCCTCTTGGCCCCAAGCCCCGGTGGCCCGGAGATGCAGCAGGGTGCCAGGGGGAACGGCTGGCTCCAGCCTCTCCCTACTCCTAGGTTGAAAGGAGCAAGCAGGCTTGTAACAAGTACCCAGTGCAAGCACTTTGTAACGAGCTTGTTGCATGTGGTGGCCCATTAACCCTAATAAAATTCTACCCACCTGCAAGGAGAAGGTATTTTATGACCCCAGGGACCGGGAATGCAGGATTTGGCCCTCAATGAACACCTCAAAGCAGCTGTTGGAGGCAATGCAGCGTTGCCTTTGAAGCTTCCTGCACGGACATGGAGCAGCTCTGTGAACTGCAAGCAGGTCTTTTTGGTGTCGCTGAGTTGCATTTCACACGCTCAGCTCTCCAAACCTCCTTTCTTCAGAGGAAATGAGGTAATTCCAATCGTTTGGCAAAAGAAAGCAATGTGCTGACTCCCCGGCTGGGGCAGACTGTGGGAATCCTCCTTTGTTGGCATATAAGCATATAACCTGTCCAGAAATCACCGATGTTTGATTATATCACCTGACAGGTCAGATCAGAGATGTTCTTGTAAAACCTACAGGAAAAAAAAGGTACTTTCAAAAAATCACCTGTCAGGCTTTTGCTGTCAAACAGCCTAGGGCTTTGCATCCAAGCACTCTGTATGGCTATACTCTACAGATAAATTATGATGGTTTATTGTTAGGAACAGAATACTTTTCACAGGCAATTATTATTCACAGTTAATAGCTTCCAATTTCTATATTAAAATTGCTCAAAAAAAAAAAAAAAAAGATCTGGGAGCCAGAGATGGCTTTCTCCCAGATTAACTTTGCTGAGTTATAAATACCACGTTAAAAGAGACTCCTTGATTCTGGTCTGGCAACTGCATTAAGGCAGAAGACTTTCCAGGCAGTCGCTGAATTTTGGGAGTACGTAGATGCACATAGAGAGGTCTGTGAGGAGGGAAGGGAAGGGGAATTGCCTACAATTTCTCCCTTATTCCCTGCTTTATCTCCCTCCTCTGCTGCTGTACGCAAGAGATGAGTACTGGCCATGGCTTTCATCATCCTGGGGCTCCCAGCTGCCTCTCACAGCTGGGCTGGACAGAGTTTTGTGACACAGATGCCATCTTTTCTGGATGCATGGTCTGCTGCTCTTGCGTAAACATCTTGGATTACCTCTTCTGTAGGCACCACTGCAAGGTAAAGCAATCCAGGGAGTTCCATCACACAAAAACCAAAAAAAAAAAAAAAAAAAAAAAAAAAAAAATCCATCTAAACCCACTGCCACATGAGTTAATTTGGATCTGGTGGATTCCAGGGCTGACAAGGACAAATAAACCACCTTGGAGCAAACTCTTGGACCATGCTAGCAGGTAGGAGAAAGGCCACTGTCTCTGACTCTTATTCCCTTCAGCTGAAAAGCATGTACCAAAATCCAAAATCTTTTCTGAACTTACATATCTATAACAGACACATCTCCACCTCGGAACTCTGCAAACCCTCATTTCCCTCAATTTTAAGCTCCTTCTATCCTTCAGAAAGACGTAAGAGCTGGTCCTCAAAAATAAAGAGAGAAACCTGCATTGGAAGCACTGATTTCTCATCAGGGCACAAAACAAGGAGACCATAAATTTGGAGGAAGAGCTAGGGAAGATGCAACACAGAGGTGATGCAGTTTGTATGGGGTTTCCCCTCTCACAGGCCTAGCTAGGGAGCTGAGAAACACCCCCACCCTGAAGAGCAACGCATCCAAACCCACCCGGGCAGAGAAGGCACCGGCATCCCCACTGAAGGGTCCCGAGACTCCCCCAAAGTCTCCGAGAAGCCCACGGCAAGGCCGGGACACCCCCCGCACCCCGGCCAGCTCTGAGGCAAGCCCTGCTCCTGGCTGATCCGGCCGGAGGCATCATCGCGGGGGGGGGCGGGGGACGGCGGGGCAGCGCCCTCCGTCTCGCAGGCCGGGTCACCCCCACCTTGCCAGCCCCAAACCCCGCTCCCTGCAGCCCCGGGCCCGCCCCGCTGCCCGCGGCAGGGCTGGGCGGAGAGGAGGAGGAGGAGAAGGAGGAGGAGGCCGGTCTCGGCTCGCCCCCCCTTCCCTCTCGCCGGGTTTCCTTGCAGCATTTCCATGCTAGAGGTCTCCACCGAGCTGCGGAGAGAGGAGCTGCCTGGCTGCGCCGGGCCCTCTTCCTTCCTTTGTGCATCCCCCAGCCCCGTGCAAGCCGTGCCCCTCGCCCCGGCCCCGCTTCATCCCCCCCGCCCCGAGCCTCCCCCGGCCCCGGCGGCAGAAGGAAGCCGCCCCACGGGCGAGCAGAGCCGGGGCAGCGGTGGGGCGCCGGGTGCCACGTCGTGCCGCCCCCCCGCTACCCCCTCCATCCCTTCCCGGCTCGGCCGGGGCACCGAGGCCGCATCCTCGCCCACATCCCCGCATCCATCCCCGCTTCGCATTTGCGGCGGCGGCGGGGGCCCCGTTGGCGGATGCTGCGCGTCTCCCCGGGCCGCTGGTGCTAAATGCTGAGCACCGACAGGATGGAGGAGTTTCAGAGCGAGGAAGAGGAGCCCTGGTACGACCAGCAGGACCTGGAGCAGGGTAAGGATGGGAGCACCCCACAAGCTGCCAGGGATGGCGGGCCAGGGGGATGCGGGGGGCAGAAAAGGGGGCAAATCCCGGGTACAGGAGGGTGGGATACCTTCTCTCAAGACTCGTATTTGCCTAGTAAAGCCAGCGCCTCGTCCTGGAGCAGCATCTCTGTGGAAATGTCAGCTCTGCTGTTCCAAGCCGCTGTCCTGGCCGTGGAAAGTTTAAACTCGGTGGATAGAGGCAGGGAGCCCAGATCGGTCCTGAGCACTGGGGAGGGGGTAAAAAATTTGGTGTGTTACATCCACAAGGAAGCTGGTTCCCCAGAAAACTTGCTGCAGGCAGAATCAAACACGGGTAGTTATGACATTGCTTTCATCTCAGAGCAGTTGCAGGCAGAGTTAGCAGGCACACTGGTTAGAAATTAATATATTGGAAATAATGTGTTGCTAAGATGAGGATGCCAAAAGCGTCTCCCAAACAAGCCTAAATCCAGAGGGATCTTCAGCTTCTAAGTCACCTCATTACTTCTGGAAATTTTTCCAATCAGCCATAAAAGCAGGAAAAAATGGGAAGGAGGAAAACAAAAATAAATCAAGGGCAAGTTTCAAACAGCAGAAATAGCCTTGTTAGAGGATCAAAACAAACTAAACAAGGGAATGTTTGAGTAACTGTACCTACGTTTGCACTAGTTCTGTGTAATGTTTATCCTAAGGCTGGACAGTTGGTGGCTACAGCTATTTGGGGCTTCTTTTTTTATTTTATTTTGCTTATCTTAATATTTTGAGTCAACACGCAGTAAGTAAATAACTGGAAGAAGTCCTGTTTCAGGCCAGTGGCCCAGGAATGAACTGAACTGATTTGCCAATGCATAGGGAAAAATCATTCCTACCTATATAGTGGACCCCTCCGACACGCTGCACTATAGGTACGGTACAGTTCTACGGTTGCTTTAGCCAGCCGACTGTCAGCAGGGACGTGCGGTCCAGCTGCAGTGCCTCTGCCCACCATCGCTCCAGTACATTATGTCATGGTTTAAAATTTACACAACTTCAGCTGCAGGGCAGAGGGCCAGCAAGGAATGATAACCAGCCCCCCAGGGATTGTTGCAGCTGGTTTTTAACCCCAATTTCTCAGTTAACAGGAAGTATCAATAGTGGGATATTGGTCCCTGTTCCTTGAAACACAACACTCAGATTAAGCCAGGGCAGAGCATGGAGATGGAGCTATCAGCTGAATAAACAGTGCAGCCTTTGAATGCTCAGAAATTCACATTTCTGGGTGACGTCTTCCCATGGCTCACAAGGGGCCTGGGCACCAGTCCAGGGGCAGGATGCAGGCTGAGGAACAGCAGAACTACAGATGAATATAGGGAGTGTTGAACAAGGCAGGACCAATTGATTCTTAGCCTAACACTGTCCCTGGTGTCATGTTCATGAGTCAGCACTGGCACCGTACAACTGGCTCACAACAATAAAACCACCTTCCCGCTGCAGGCCAGGTTCCCAGCTCTGTCCCGACAGCATAAATGCAGAACAACTGCCTCCAGATGATGGATTGATGCTGGGGACAGACTCCACCTTTGAGCACATACAGGACTGGAGAAAAACACAGACACAAAACAAAGCCCAGCTGTGGAGTTGGCAGCCTCCTGCATGAGTGAGGGCTGTACAGGCTTGCACAAACTCAGAAGGAGAGATGGAGAAGGCTTTAACTAAAATCAGCCAACTGGAAAGGTCCTATGGGGTAATTACAACCGTAATTAATTTGCATGGTGCACAAAGCGTCAGGAAGGACAGTGCAAGACTTTATCCACATACACTGAGCCTTTGCATTACAGCCATGGCAGCATCCGGAGGCCGTTGGTGACAATGCAGCCGAGAAGCTGTTGGTTTGGAAATGGGGGGTGGAAGTATGGTGGAAGACATCCAGCATAGCACGATTATGAGGCGGTCGCAGGCCAGCATTACTAAGAGGATTGGCATGCCAACGGCCCGGGGTCGCGCAGAAACCCACGCCTGGCAGCAGCACCAGGAAGGCGGAGGACAAAAGCATAGGCTTAAGGACTCTTCCTTAGGAGCAAGGGGTGGGAGAAACAAGAAGCAACCTAAGCTAGGAGAGCAGAGAAGGTTCTCCTGTGACCCAGTTGGTTGCTGGGCCTTTATCGTCATTTCTACAGCATCATCAAATATTTACTACATTTACATCCAAAACTGTTTGCTAAGCAACGGATGGCTTAACTAGGAGCTCTGTGATGATTATGTTAGTTAACCATTTTAGCACCACGGAGGAAATCATGCCTCCAGCTCCACTCCGAGCACCTGTTACTTTCCTCCCCATCCTCCACAGGGCTTTAGCTTGCTGAAATAACTCTGTTTTTCAACAAAATAAATACCAGTCGCTCTTCCCACACACACACCCCCTCCCCTGAAGTGCCCACAGCACCTGATGGAATCTACCACTTGCCTTGTAGGCAGCAAGATCTGGTCCTCAGCCTCAAGGCCCTTCCAGCCTCGTTCAAATGAAGCTGGTGCCTTTCAGATTCCTTTACCTGTTTCCCAGCATGCCATAAGCCTGCCTAACACATAGAAGCAGAGACTCAAATCCCATCCAGGAGACCTGGCAGTGACATGGAAACAAGTAGTAGTGTCCTCTGAGGTGTTTCATTCTTATGATGTTCCCTCTGGGAAGGTTTTCCGATTTAAAGAAAGTGGTAAAAATGGAGCTCCAATTGCTTGGTAGCGCGACTTTGCTTATTGCCAGGCTTTCCAAGCATGAATAGGTGTCAGCACTGCTTTGGTTCAGCCACAGCCTCACCTTCTGTGGGCTGGGGAATCTGTGCCTCTAAGCATTAAAACCAGAATGCAGCAATGGCAAACCTTTTTCCAGCCATTGAGAACTGATGATGTGGCTACAGTTGCATCATACCCTGTGTACAGATTGTACGTGCAGCCAGACCCCAAGAGAATGAATGAGCTAAAATTAGAGAGTCTGAGCTGGGGATAAGTGGGGACACCTTTTCTGTTCATCAGAAGCATTTGTGTTCAGAACGGCTGCGTGCCAACTCAATCGCATCTGGATCCAAACAGAGCAGAGACCAGACCCAGCAGCTATCTCTGCCAGCCACTTCCAGCCTTCGTCTCCCCCACAGCAATCTCCAGAGACGAGTCTTCCTCGCAGTCCCCTTGCTGCATTCCCTCATCTTCCCAGCCTCCCTATCCCCCTGCCAGCATTCAGGTCTAAGCCAAAGAGCACAGAGGGCAGCCCAAGAGGAGGGGTCTCAGAGCCACCCTTGCAGTCCCTGGAGCCTAAATACAGCCTAAGTGCTGGGGCAATTCCTCCCATGTAAATAAAACAGCCTTGTACCACTCCGAGTTAGTCAGCAGGCCCAGAGGTAGTACACGAACCAGGACATCATCTCATTGCCACTGTGAGACTGATAGTCCTCTCCTCCTGGGCAGCCACAGAAACTTTGGGGCCAAACCATCTGCAGTGCAGGCTTAGGACTTTACAGCTGTAACCTCTAAAGGTCTCCAGATTTAAGTATCTTATTTTAATTCCTCCTCCTGCCAAGCATCTGACTGCTTGCATGCTAAGAAGGAAAATGACACAAGGTGCTGAGCTTGCACCACTGCTAACTCATCTGTGTAAAGACAAGGGGTCACCAGTGCTCCAGTGATTGGCCCCTGACGTTGGGACGAACCCAGAGGATCAGTGCTAGCACCCATGCCTGCCCGTTTTCTGCATCACCCAGCCATCTGGGGTGGTCCATCAAGCTTCAATTCACTATCGGCTTGCCCGAAGGCTTCACTGCAGTGGGGAGCGGCTGGTACCCCAAATTCTGTCCCTCGGAATGCAGTTGTCCCAGCAGTCCGACTCAGGGACCAAGCCACGCAGCTTGCCTGTCCTCCAGGAGCACAGCAGTTAATTCGCTGTCCTTCCCCCCCAGCAGCAAGCCAGAAGGACAGGCTTTGCCTGCAGTAGCTGAGCCACTGACTTATTTAGCAGTGCAGTACAGCAGGTAGCTTATGGAAGTGGAAAGTTTTCAGTGACTAATAGCTGAGCTGCTTGGGAATGACAAGAGGGACTAGAAAAGTCACAGGAGACAGGGAAATAAGGTGACAGTTAGGTTAGTCTGAGGAAGGGATGAGAGCCTCCAAATCTGGGGAGGAAAAAAGAATGAATATATAGAGATGTATTTTCCTAGAATAAAAATTCCTGTTATGTGAAGGCAGCAAGAAAACTGGGCATAAGAGAGCCCCACACAGCAACTTCCAGGATCTCCCTCGTAGTTTCTCACAGAAGCTCCTTTCTACATCTGCTGAACCCCAGGCACATACTTCCAGCTGTGGGAGGGAGCAGAATTAGAGAAACTGCTGGAAAGGAAAGGAGAGGCAAAGGGGGAAAAAAGAAAAGGGAAAAAAAAAATTAAAAAAATCTGAGTTTTCCATATCTCCCATCCTGAAACAATCAGCTAACAGTGGCATTTCTCCTTGGAAAGGCCATGTGCAAAGGATTTACGGTCTGAGTCCTGAAGGGCATTCCTCCCACAGCAGCCCTGAGCCCGAGGGACTGGGAGCCAAGGCAGCGGCCGCTAATGCCCTGCATGTGGAGGCTGTCCCCCGATCCCTGCATTTTCCAATCCTCTTTCTTTCCTCCTGCACCAGCCAGTGCTGGCTGGTGACAGGGCGGATGGACTGACTCAGTCTGACAGTCAGGAACCACTTAGAGCTGTGACAGCACCACGGCCCCATCCTGCTCCTGCTAAAAGCAGTGCCAGTGCTCAGGCTAATGCATGGCGTGCTCGCTCCTGCACACACTCCATCTCCTCTGCTAAAAGGCAGCACAGTGGTATATTCCCACCTCACCCAACAAATACATCTGTGTGCTCACACCAAATGCATCATTTGGGTTTCCAAAGCTTCTACTTAAGCTGCTCAAAAACCCATACGTGGGCCAAGAATTTAGGAAAAATATCTCCAACGCAAAATACCCTGGAGGAATGAGACCAGATGTTACACAACTGCTGGGCTTTTTACAGCTGGGAATTTTAAAGCGATTTTATGTTAGAGTTTGTTCTTTGGGTTTTGGGTCTGGTTTTGGTTTTTTTTTCCCATGATACTTAACAAACAGCTGTAAACCTTCTCTCCAAAAGGTGACAGTTCTTTTAATGGTTTAAACAGCCCATTTGTCTGCAGCCTTCTGGGAAGTCACCCTAGTTTATCCCATGTGCAGTGCAGCTGCCCTGGCACTGCTCAGTTAACTTGTCTCCTCCCTGAAGAACTCAGTCCTTCGAGCGTGTAGCATCCAGATCCATGCTGACCTCTTCCAATTATGCCGCGGCAGCAGTGGCACTTGGAGCTAGGACATTATCACACCATCCTCCAAGTTTTCTTGGCCCACAAGCAAGTGCTGAGTCCTGGGAAGGCACACTGGACTGGGAGGTGGTAGCTGAGCACTGGTCTCTGCAGGAGGAGGCAGAGCAAGGAGCAGCGCAGAACATCCCCATGAGCATCAGCCTTTGCAGCAGAGCTGCTTCAGGGACACTGGTTTTGGTGTTGGGCTCCTGAAAGAGGCATTGCCCTGCATCCTGCTCAGGATCAGTGATGGACATAAATAACACCATCTTGAGGGTACATCAAGTATTTCATCACTCCCATTTCTTGCAAACTCAGACCGAAAGGCTACAGCAATGGGTTCTTCCCGCATAGCTTCAGAACTGGCACTGAACACTCACCTGAAGTCAGGACCACTTCTCCCATGGGCAGCATCTCCAGCCAGTGCCGATAGCCAGGCACAAGACAGCCGGGTGGTGTGTGAGCTTGGCGCCTGGTGGAACAGGGCTTCAGGGCATTTCCCAGCAGTGGATGGGAAGGGAGCAGTAATGGGGCAGCAGCATGCAAGATTACACACTTTTCTTGGAAGCCAAGTAGACAGGCTGCTAAAGAAGAGGTGGGCAGGTTTTTGGTGTTGCTGCAGAGAGACTGTTTTCTGCATTTATCTGTAACACATGGCTGTGGAAGGATATTCTCTGTACTTACATGACTCTGGCACACGAGAAATAGCAGACAGGAGTAACCAGCAGCCGTGGTGGTCTTGGGGGCTGCTGCGGGTGGCAGTTGTGCTGAAACTTGTTTGCTCCTCGAGAGACCAAACCGGTCAGGATTGGTGGTCCTGCCTGCCTCCCCCCAGCAAGAGGACAGAAAGGGCAGCCGAGTTGGCTGCCAATGGCTCAGAGTAGGGGAATACGTGGTGTGAGCATGAGTGGGGTTGGAGAGCTTACACCGCTGTGACAGATCCATGCTGTGGGTGCCGAGCCCTGCTGCATGAGCACGCTGGCCTGTCCTTCGCAGGTCGCCTTCGCTTGGGGCTCTGCACGTGCACATGCACAGTGCCATGGTGCAGCAGCAGCAAAAGTCAGCATGTGAAGTCCCCCTGGAGCTAACCCTCTTTGTCCATCCTGGGTCAGTTACAACCTCCTGCCCCCAAAACACACCAGGGAGATGGGATTCCCACAAGGCATCAATCCACATATCTCTGCCTTTAGCTTTAAAACAGTAAAAGCCTCTATTCACAGTTCTCTGCATCCCAACATAATTAATTAGCTAGAGCTCTGCTGCCTGGAGGAGGGGTGTATGCAGAAAAGCACTGGCTGCCTTTCTCCTTCCTCTTTCCTCACTTCTCCCCAACAACTCCACTTGTATGTATTTATTTAGGACGCTTTCTCATCCAGGTGCACTATCGGAGCCTGCGAGCTGCCAATCACCGAGCTCTTTGAAATCATTTTAGCCTACAAGGCAAACACGGGCACCGAGGCTGTTTAGATAAGAGAACAGCAGGGAAAGATGTGGATGGGGCCCAGCCATGGTCTAATAACATACTCTGTGTTATCATGCTCTAACAACTTGGAAAAGTGCACATCGATTGCTGCGGGCTTGGGGATGGGACTGCTGTGTATGTGTTTGTATGGACACATACAGCTTATAGGCAGAGGTAACCATCCTAGGTCTCAAACGTTAGCATATAGGGGAGGCTTTGGGGCACAGAATGCTAGAGGGCAGAAAGAAAAAGGTGAGCATCAATTAAATCAAAGAAGCCTGATGAGCATCTAAGAAGAATAAAAAAAACCAAAACAAAACAGAAGAGCTGGTAGAAAGGAAATACTGAATAGGACTGAAAAGCATAGAAGTCGAGGAAGGGAGCGACAGGAGCAGAGGAGGCTGGAGGGCTTCCCTGCAGCACAGCACTGTATGTGCACCCCCCAGCCCTTGTCGGGGCTTTCCACTCCTTGGTGGTGCCACTTTTGCTCAGCGGACTGAACACAGCACGGAGAGGGCTGCTCTCATTGCACTGTGCTTGCCTCGACCCCCTGCAAACCCCATCTCTCCACCACTACCTGAGCTCCCCCCCCACCAGGGAAGCTTGCAAAGCCAAAGGCAGCCCGAGGTACATAACAGACTACACAAGGGAAAGAAAAGGCAGGAAAAAAGCAAGCAGGAAATCCAGCATATCTCATTCAGCTAACAGAAATACCCATGCACCCAGCATCAGCTCAGCCCAGCTAGAGCCACCGTTTGAAATGAGGAGGGGAAGAGGGAGGACATGGCTGTGCTGCCAGGGGCTTCACACACACACCCTGCCTGCGCTCACCAGCCCTGCCAGACACCTTTCCCCTTGCTGCATTGGGGAATGCTCTGCAAAGCAAAACCTGATCGCACCAAAATGGCAGGTCCCCATGAAAAACACACAGAACATCAACTGCAAAGCTGATTTGGGTAAGAATGTCCAAGTTATGCCAATGTAAAAGGGATGGAGAATCCAGACCTCAGCAGTAACACTGCTGGCTCCTGAAAGCTCTGCCTGACCATAGGAAACATTAACATCTGTGGAATGGGCATGCTGAAGAGGCTTTTCCATACCAAGACGTGTTTGCAGGTTGTTTGCAAGATACTGTCAGGTGGCACTTGCTTCTCTGCACCCAGCATGTTCCATTGCAAAGGCTTCTAAGGGCTAAGCACAGAGATCGCCTCCATCACCTGTCACGGAGCAGCAGTAAGTGATACACAAAAGCTGATCTTCATTGTAATATACCCAGACAGCACAATCCCTTGCAACTAAGAAGAAAAATAAATGAGCAGCAAGTTCACCCTACCCTGGGGTAATCCAGCATAGCATCATTTATTTAGATTTTGAAAGGAATAATTGCACCTACCCTTGACTCTAAGTACCCGTGTGTAATGGAGCAGATAGCAAATGCAATTAAATTAAACGTCAACAGCATTAAACATCAGTTCTTAACTCTCAACCGACCCCATCCATCAGCTAACAAGCACCCTGAACTTCCTCCAGAGACCTCCACACCAGAGCCCTGCGAGCTGCTCCTCCCCGCTCTTTAGCAGGTGAATTCACCATCTGCAGCAGCAGGAGAGGAGCAGCCCCACGGTTAGGAAGGGACCACAAGTAATTCCTTCAGAGATGCTTAGCTGAAAAGGACCTGCAAACACATGCGCCATAACCCCCTGCTTTTTGGCACAACAAGCCAAAGGACTTCCATCACCCTCTGCAAGCCTGCTCGTCTCGCAGGATGGGGAAAGGGTTGGGTTATTTAGAGGTGAGGAGCAAAGCACAGCACCCCTCACCAGTGCTCGGCGCAGCGGGCTTGTTCTCTCACAGTCTGAACACATGAATCCCCTCGATGCAAGAGAGACAAGGGGGGAAAGCCCAACGCAGCCGCTCCAGGTGGTGGCTTCCTCCAGAAAGCTGTATTTACGAGGATCATCTGAATAGCTACCGAATCGCCGCTGTGCCGAGAGCAGCCGAAACCTCCCCTTCCCGGCACCAGGCTTACGCTCCCCCGAAGCCACAACCAGGAGATGCTGGGGAGAAAACCCCCTTCAGAAAATGGGCCGTAGCAAAGAGCGCTCTGCCCCCAAACAGATGCAGGCCAGCACTGGGAAGGCAAAAATGACTCCAAACCCTCTCTGTGCCTCATTGCAAGCTGCTGCGAAGGCTGGGGCAGCCGGAAAGTGCCCAGCTCCGCAGCAGCTCCATGCAGGGCACATCTGCCCGTGCCAGCATTGCCACAGGACACTACAGCGGGGGAACACCCTGCAGTTTGTTCCTCGGCCTCTTTTAGTGAAAGACAACTTGCTACAGCTTTTGTATCAGGATATTTATTTTTTTTCAAGTTTCCCCAGCAACACAGAGCCAGCAGAATTATCACCGGGCTGCTGATGATGATCTCTGCAGCTCCAAGACAGCTGCCTCCTGGATGCACCGCCCGGCCATGCTCCCCTGTACCGAGCACTGCTTGGATTCAACTCCTGCTCCCTTCCCACCATATGGTCTCTCTTCTCTTCCCTTCCCCTCCCTCCTTGCTCAGGCGCCTTTGCCGTGGAAGCTTGCAGGGAAACGCAGCCTCTGTCCCTCCCTCCGCTTTGCTCTGTAGGCGCAGCTCTTTGTTTGGGGACGCGGGGGGTCTCCCTGGCTGGTGTTAATTAGAAGGGTCACGTCAGCGCTTGCGGTGCTGAGAGCCAGAGGGCACCAAGCTGGTGCTGCCCAGGACAGTTTGCATCCGTGGTCCTCTCCTAAATAGGATTTGGGCAACACCAAGGCCCCCAATTTTTAAGCTGAATATTGGCCATTTCGCAGCAGCGCCTTCAGCACAGGCAGGCTGCAGAGGGGTCGGGCACATCGAGCGGACATGCAGCACAGCTGCTCCCCCCCACACTATATTTCTCCTTCTGCGTCGAGAGGGGAGGGGGAAGGGAGGCATCAGCATATCTGCTAAATTAGGGCAAGTCGTACGGCACTGGCTGGCTGATCTGACAGTGGAGAAGCAAAGAGGAATACAAAAAAAATTGTGGGAAGCCACAGTCTTATGCAGAGAGAACCCCCAAATTCCTACATAGATCTTTCCCCCCACCCCAAACAACTTGCTGAAAAATTCACATTCAGGTTTCCGAGGCCTCGAAGGAGAGGAGCTGGGCGCTCCCGAAGCCAGTGCCGAGCCATGATTATAGTGCAAAGATGAAGAGGAATCTGGTCTAAAGACGACATTAAAGCACTTCCCCGCAGCATCCCCTCCCTCCCCACGGCCCCGGGGACACCAACAGGTGGGGAAGAGGACTCGGGCGCGAGGGGGACGGACGAGACAGGATTACGGAGGATGCTCTGGCTGGCTGGCAGAGGGTGAACGTGCGTGCGTGATGACGGCCCAGGCAGCTAAAAGACACAAAAAGAACCAACTCCCCTGTGTCCTTCAAGCCTGGAATCTCCCAGGCCCTTATACTCAAAATGGAAACGAAGAATCAATTTTCTCCTCAGAGCTCAGCCCCGTTCTTTCCTCTTTCCCACTCATCCCCAAACGCTGCCCATTTCCCCCATTAAATTATTGCTGACGGAGCCCTTTAAATTACAATGCAGGATCTTACACTGCCTAATCCACTTAACTCAACCCCAGCTGATTAAATTGGATGCCATATGGTGGGAGAGCACTGGTGTAATCCACAGGGACAGGGACACACTTGACTCATTACCTGGAGCTCAGCACGGAGCCCTCTCGCTACACGCCTCTGTGCCGGGGCCCCGCTTGCTGCGAGGGATGCGATTTGCAAGGTGCTGGTCTCCAGCAACAGCACCGGCTCTGACAAGGTGATGGTGCCATTAAATACAGCCCCAAGCAGCTTAGAGGCACAAATTGTCCTCCATCTCTGCTGGCATCTGGCTGTTCCTCCGTCCCCAGCTGGTGCAGCAAACACTCAGTCTCCCAAGGGCACTTTGGAAACTGGGGAAATTCGGTGCTTGGGGAAAATAAATAAATAAATAAATAAATAAATAGGTGGAGGAAGTCTGTCCGCGGAGAAATGTGCCAATATCTTGATTGCACTGATAGCTGTGATCGCAGCCCTCAGACCAGGTCACTGTGCAATGATAAGGATTATAATTAAAAAGGTCACAGCCTAGAATAACACCCTGCAATGCAGGCCACAGCTGGTGCGCGCATTCCCGTGGTAAAGGGGAGATTCAGGGGCGCACTGAGCAGCTGTTGGCTGGACCACATCTGGGGAGCCAGCCCTCCAGCACCGCTGGAGCCACACGGAAAGAAATATGGTCGTCACCCAAACTAATAACTTATCAGCACTTCCCACAGGGCAGCGTAATCCATCAGGAAAGCCCCATCCCAAGCACTGCCAGCACTCCTCCCACTGAGCCCTCACGGCCGAGAGGTCAGCGTGAGCCTCGGTTTGCAAATGGGCCATTTGAAGTGATTTTCCCAGGCTCGGAATACACCCTAGGTGTCCTGGTTCCCCTTCTTCTTTTCCTAGTGGCCAAGTATCCCTCTTTCCTAATCAACTGCATGGCCAAATTAACCACTGGGAGAAATTATAGCTGCTCTCAGCCCTGGCAGAGCCTTTGCAAAACACATCATTAGCTGCAGACCAGAGAGGAGAGTTACGGTGTGCTGAGAAAACGCCAGGGCAAGAGACCCGGGTCCCCCCCTACACTGCAGGATTGCTACTCCTTAATTATCTAAAACCACATGATAACCATACCAGAGAGAGAGAGCAATAACATACATCAGGACCTGCTTCCTTACCTTTTTGAAGGTTTAAGGTCAGATTTTCAGTCTGCTACTCTAAGAGCGAGAAACTCACCCCTAAAAAGCACCAGAAAAAAAGAGGAACTCCTAGGGGGTCAGGCTTTAAGAAGACAACCAATTTCTGTGAAAGCAAGGGGATGTTATCAGCGCCAGCTGTGCCATCCTAGGCCCACAAACAGCATCACTTGAGGTGCTCAAGCTTTGGCCGATACAGGACTCAGGGTCCTGGGGCTTTTTCCTTACCCAGGAGGCAGCAAACCCAGTATTTTAAGCTGACCACACTGTCAACTCCTTTTTTTCCCTGCACTTCTCCTAAAGTTCAACTGTTTCAGTAGCTTCCTAAGGGCGTTTAGAGGTGGCAGAGGGTGAATACAAAGACGTTTGTCCTCACCCCAGAGGTGCCCCAAGGAAAGAGCTGCAGAGCCGGCTGGCGCAGTGCTGCCCTGGCGGCAGATTCGGGAGGTGCTTCCAGCCCCCTCAGGCCACGCATGGTTTTATTACTCATGTCAGTCTATTAGCGGGTGATGGATGGAGGCTGACAGGGAAGGCAAGGCTCTCCCTTCATTAGAGATACAAATAATATCATTTACAGAGCATCCCCAAGGCCCCGCAGGGCTTTACCAACCCTCACTCTCATTCTGATGGATGCTGAGCCCCTCGCGGTCCCACAGGTACAGGTCTCGGTGGTAGGGGATGAAGGTGCTGAGCACCTGCCACAGCCAAGCCTGGGGCCTGATCCTGGCTACGCAGTGTGTAGTGCAGTGCAGAAGGGTTACGCAGCCAGCCAGACACCAAATCCTCATTGCATGGAGGAGCCACAAGTGTCCCGAGCTCGGCCTCCCCTCGCTCCTGCAGACAAAAGAGGCCAGAAGCTGTGTGTCCCATTAGCACACATCCATATCAAAATCTGCCAATAACACCAGCGCTGTGCAAAACGTGCAAAATGTGCCTAGTGTGGTGGCATTCGGTGACCCCACAGCATCTACCCCACAGAGTGTGGGAACCGCAGCAGCTTTGTCCCATCTGCTTTTCAGACTTGCATTTGGCCGCAGAGCTGGGGAAGACGCTGCTGGAGCGCAACAAAGAGCTGGAGGACTCCCTGCAGCAGATGTATGCCACCAACGAGGAACAAGTGCAGGAAATTGAGGTAGGAACACAGTCAGGCCAGGGGTGGGGACGGGAGCTGCTCAGCCACTGCTGTCGCCTAAGGGCGATGGTGGGGAGGGAGCACTTCCACCAATGCCAACAGCTCAGATCCCAGGAGAAAGGAAGGCATGCACCATGGGGATGGGAGTTAAAGCCCATCCCAGCCCTGGAGAGGATCCCCTTTCCCTATTAACTGGGATTTTCCCCCTTCTCGCATCCCCACCCCCTGCCCAGATGTGCACGCCAGATTTCGGTCCCAGGTTGCATCTGGGGCATGGTTGGCCTTTCCCTGCCCATCCGCCAGCCTTCACACTCGCTTCTTTTTGCTCTTCTGCTGCTTCCCCTTGATTCCAGTTATTCATAATCGTGTTTGTTCCCAGCTGGCCCCTCGGCACCCCCGTAACACAGCCCCCTTTGTCAGAGGCATAAAATAGCTCTTTCTCCAAGAGCTGCAATCTAAACCACTGTTTCAAGCATCCTTTGGGGTCAGGGCAGTATTTCTAAGTATTTCTAAGAGCCCACAGCTTAGAGGCTAAAACCCACTGTGCCAGGAGGGCTTTCATCCACTGGAAAACTTCTATGGGTCTGTGAATTAAAGAAGATTGGAACCCCCCCTGATTTAAAAAGATGCAGGGCAGAGGAGGGCAGCGAGTTCACCAGAGCAGCACGCGATGGCTGCGGGGATCTGACAGCTGATGTCCGAGGAAGAAGGTGGATGGATTTAGCCACACACATCCCCAGCAGCCCTTCAGGAGCACGTCCACCACGGATCTGGGATCTGGTCCTAGCTGAGGGTGAGCTCTTGGGTAGATGTCGCTCTCCCAGGGTAAAATCTTGCAATGACAGACTCACAAGAAGGGGTCTTTGAACATGCAGAAACCACGAGGCTCCTCACATTTCACAGACTCAGAGTTTTAGCCTGAATTCCCAAGGAAACGCAGCTTCCGCAATCGATCCGTCAGGCGATCCAGTAACCAACTGGGCAATTTCAGTCAACTTTGGTGAAGGGTCACCGTCCCAGGGGTATCAGATCTCTTTGGGTACTGGGAATCAAAAAGCAGCTGAATAAAGAGATTGAGGTTAGTGCCCTTCACAGAGGGCAGGGGAAGTTCAATCTTATTTTAGACACAAAAGCATTTACAGTGGGCAGGGGTAGGAATATTTCACCTGTGCAAAAGGGTTCAACCCAGCAGAGGATAGATCAGCCACAAAACACGTTGGCAGAGGAAGCAAAGGCGGTAAGAATTTCTGCCCGTGAAACAACACGGATTTTGGATGTGGAGTGTTTCTGTTTCGCTTTTTCTTGCAGTACCTGACCAAGCAACTAGAGATGTTGCGGCAGATGAACGAACAGCACGCAAAAGTCTACGAGCAGCTGGACCTGACAGCACGGGACCTGGAGCTAGCTAACCAGAAGCTCGTGCTGGAAAGCAAGACATCTCAACAGAAGATACAGTGGTATGGCCTCCCTTCCTCCCACCGCAGCCATGCTGCGCCCAGGAGACCTTCGTTTCACCTCTCCCCTGCCCCAAAGCGCAGCGTGTCTTTGCCATTTAAGCCGTTCTCTTCTCACTCAGGTTTTGCAGCTATTTACAACACATGCTCTGATTAGCAGAGGTCAGCCACAGCACAGACACCATGGGATGAGGGCTGGATAAAGGAGTGTCTGTAGCTGCCAGGATTGAGGCATGTCAGCCTCTCCTCCTCATCTTTCCTTGAAGAAGAGGCACATAATCATATCAGGAGGTGCCCAGCACGCAGCCCAGCAGGCACACTAGGCACAGAGCCAACATTTAGCGAAACCCTGGCTAGTCCATGCTGAAGCACCAGTTTGTCAATAACTTTTTCTTTCCTAAAACAGGCCCATGATCAAGGTCATCCCTGCAAACAATAGACTAAGCCATGTCCTTGCAATGCAGCATCTTTGCAAACGACTGTGCAGAGGGGGAGTTTTGGAGCAGTTTTACAAACTGCATTCACAGCTGGAACAAGACTCAATCTCTGCCCTGTCTCTCTGTGTTTATCTCTACAAGAGAAACAAAAGGAAGAGAGTAAATAGCTCCCCTGCTTGCTTTTAGTGCAGAAATATTCCAGGATAGCGCTTATGTCCTGGAGGTGACTGTTTTAGCCAACTGATTTGAGGACAGAGGGTTTCAAATTAGTATGATTCCTTGCCACTGCCTCAATCCCCACCCTTTTCTACAAACACCCCCATTCAAGAGCAACCACGCAGAGAAAGACCAACCACTACCATGGAAAGCAAGCACTGTCATGCTCCCAGGGCACATGCTAGAAACTGGAAGCACCTTCCATAGCCTGGCTTTGTCTATAGGGGAAAAAAACACCTTTCAAAGACCTGTAGTGCCTGGCTCCTCACCCATGCTCCCTCCTCTCTCCGCAGCTTGACAGAAACGATCGAAGGGCTGCAGAACCAAGTGGAGGAGCTGCAGAAACAGGTGGAGGAAATGCGGAGCTTGGAGCAGCTCCGCATTCGGCGGGAGAAGAGGGAGCGGCGCCGAACCATCCACACCTTCCCCTGCCTTAAGGAGCTGTGCTCCAGCCCCAGGTACGAAGCCTTGCCTTTAGCAACCCCCCCCACCTCCTCTGCCCATGAACAGGGGATGCGGTGGGTTAGCCCCTCAGGGGTGCACAAATCCCCACATACACCCCCGGAGAGGTGTAGGCTCTCTGCCGGAGCCTGAAAGTCAATGCTGGACATGAATGGAGGACCTCCCTTCCTCCTACCCACCCGCCTAAGCAGGCGGCCTTGGCAAAGCAGAGCCTTCATGGTCCCAGCATCAGTGATGCCTCAAATGGGGAGACATAAGCTCTTTTTCAGAGGGCCACAACAGCCACCCGGAGGATCCGGATGCCTCACGCAGCCACACTGGGCCAGGCTACAGGGGATCGGCATTGCCTGAGGGGGCTAGGACTCTCCTGGCACGCTGGCAGGGAGCCGTGTGGGAACATGCACCAGACGGGAGGCATTGCTTGAGCTCTAGATAGCTCAAACTAGTACAGCCCACCCAGTAACACCTCACATGAAGAAGACCCTTACCTCGAGCTGCCTATGCAGCTTCCCTTCCCAAACCAGCACAGCCCGTTTTCCCTTTGCAGTTGCCTCCCAGCACAGTTCCAGCATCCCTGGCTCCCTGAAACCAGTTCAGATGGTGCATTTTGTCCTGTGTGACTCCAGTACCCCCCAGGAGCACCAGTCACACACCTAGATGCGCCACATGCTGCCAAGTGCTGTACAAACATCTTCAGCACTATTGCACGCTTCATCCTCCTTAAAACTCAGCCACTGTGTTAATTCACTGACCTCGTGAGGGCATCTCTTGCTCAGCTTTGTCCATAATAGAGGCTTCTTTAAATAGATAAGCAATCGATAAACTTTGTTACTGAAAGCATCCTCTGCCAGAGGATATGAACAGAAGACACTTTTACTGCAGCAGCAACCGGGATATTTACAAGGCCGTAATCTAACCCCCAGCAAAATCCACTCAATGTCTCTGTAGTTCTTTTCGTCCCCACCCCCCAATGCCACTCTCCCCCCCACGCCTCGGGACCTCGGTTGGGCTGGCAGCTCTGCAGCTGAGGGTCAGGCTGCCCTTCAGTAACTTGGAAATCTGTTCAATACACCCCGCCACCAGCCATGCCTCCCAGGGGAAGCCATGGTGCTCGCTTTTTTCCAATCTGTTCCAACCAGATAGGATGCCATGAGCACTTCATTGAGGAGGAGCAAAATCTGATTTCCTGACAGCAACATGAGGGAAGGGGGAAGTGTGGGTTATCGCTTCCCGGGCAGTGAGCAGTGAAGAAGGGGGAACTGTCAAAAGTCTCCTTCTGCCTCCCTTGCCATATAAATCTCCCACTCTCTGGAGCACCTCCCAGACACAGGACAGCAGAGCCTGTGCTGCTGGTTTTTGGCTGGGTGGGGTTTGGGGTTGTTGGCAAGTGCAAGGTGTAGCTGATGAACTCCAGCAGGAAAAACTCAAAGCCTTCTACTTCCAGCTCTTAAACTGGTAGCACTTGAACATTCATCCTTGCTTCACAGCAACGTTGACGGCTTGTCCATTAACCAGATGAGTCTTTTACCTTCTAGGGTTTCATTTCCCTCCTGTCTTTCATCACTGCTATCAAATGAGACTACAGGTTCTCTGAGACAAAGCCTGGTCTCTGTGTCCAAAGGAGCCACAGCCACACCTTATGGTCTCCTGGCCCACGGGAGAAGGCATATCTCACTCCTTGAGCTCAGGTTACCTCCTTTCTGGGCATCAGCGGGATTACTTACTGACAGTAAGACTCAATCAGGGTGCCTCATGGACTGTCTCTTGGTCAGACTGTCTCATGGGTCTTTCTTCTCTTTCAGGTATGAGGATGCATTCCAGGTCCACAGCTCTTCCACAGAGTTCAACCAGAAGCCACTGGAGAGGGAGAACGAGCGTCTCCAAGCCATGGTGAACTCCCTGAGGTCCCAGGTCAACCAGGAGAAGCAGCGGAAGGAGAGGGTTGAGCGAGAGTACACCTCCGTTATTCAGGAGTACTCGGACCTCGAGCAGCGCGTGTGCGAGATGGAGAACTGCAAACTGCGTATCAAGGAGCTGGAAGCAGAGCTCCTAGAGCTACAGCAGATGAAACAAGTCAAGAAGTATCTGCTCAGCAGAGAAGACAACTTGTCTGAGGCCCTCCTCGAGCCACTGAATAACGCCCCAGAAGCAGACTACATCGACCTGTCCGAGGAGGAGGGAGGGAAAAGTCATGGGCCATCAATGACGCCTTCCCCAAACCACCCTGTCCGGAAAAGCTGCAGTGACACAGCCCTCAATGCCATCGTGACCAAGGATGCCGTGAGCCGGCACGAGGGCAATTACACGCTGCATGCTAACAACGTGCGCAAACGGGGCATGTCCATCCTGAGGGAAGTGGACGAGCAGTATCATGCCTTGCTGGAGAAGTATGAAGAGCTCCTGAGCAAATGCCGGCAGCACAAGGACAGCGTGCGTCACACAGGGGTCCAAACGTCCCGGCCCATCTCTCGTGACAGCTCCTTCAGAGACTTCCGGGGAGAGGGACATGAGTTGGAAGAACGGAAAACCATGGAGAAGACCATCAGCAAACACGTGGAGGCAGTGGACAAGCGGCTGGAGCAGAGCCAGCCTGAGTACAAGGCTCTTTTTAAGGAGATCTTCTCCCGCATCCAGAAAACAAAAGCAGACATCAATGCCACAAAAGTGAAAAACAAGAGCAGCAAATGAGTCCTGCCTCTCTGCAAACTCCCACGTGCAATCGCAACAGCCAAGTCTTCTCTTCAGCCCCAGGAAACGCCACGTGGCCCCACTGCTTTGAAGGTTCGAGAGGTCTACAAGCAAGAAATTGTCACGGAGACTCAACTCACTTTTTTAAGCTTGGGCTCTGGACAACTCTTTGGGACAATTGTACATTGTAGTTAGAGGACTTCAGAAACTGTATGACAGATCTCTGCATGAGTTGCTGCTGCTGCCAGACATCACAACAGCAACGTAAACCACACCACAAAAAAAGAAAACCAATCACCTCCTCCACCCTTTTCAGCTTGTCTTACAGCCTGATTATCTGCAAGCAAAGCCTGGATGTCCTCCAGCATCCTGCCACAGCTGGAGCGCAGTGTTTCAAAGCAAAACAAAAAGCCATCAGAACTTCAGGGGCTGCTCCCAGCACACAAGCCCAACCCTCCACTTTGGTTTTATGGCTAAGAACCTACGCTTGTACCCAAGAGAGTTCCGTCTACGCCTTCCCCTTCCCCAAAGGGCAGTATGTTCTTGCTAATTAAGCCATTCTCTTATCAGTCAGGTTTTTCAGCTATTTACAATGCAAGCTCATTGCAACTGGAAAAACTTGAAGAGAAACATAAAACTGACTGTTCTGTCTTCATCAGCGTCGCTTAGTATTTCAGTCCATACTCTCCAGACTTCCTAGGCATATGGGATTTCCTCGCTTTAAATCTGCCCCAGTATTTCAGCCCAGGTGAAGCACTGTGCCTGGTAGGAATTGATGAGCAGGGCCTTCCCATAAGCTAGACAAGAAGTGCTATTACAGTGTCAGAGACATGCTTTCATCTCATGGTCTGGGTACCAGCCCTCTGTGCTGTGCTCTTCAAGAGGTTGTCATTGCCCCATTGTAGCAAACTGCTCAAATACAGCTTGCATGGGCTTGCAGAACTGACTACCAGTGACTTGCATGCAAGCAGAAGGAAAAAGCATCACACTTGTATGGTGTCAGGAGCTCCGGCCCTGGCAGTAGCTCTGATCACACATTACCCCACACTTTTGCTCTGAACGTCTCCCCAGTCGAGTGGACAGATTTCAGTTTTCTGCTGAAAATAATCTTTCTTGGCTGAGATACTGTCTCCAAAGGTTGTCACCTCTCCTGTTCCAGTTCACTTTCCAGCACTGAAACCTCCTCACTTTTGCTTCCACAGACATGCAAACACGCAGCCAAAAGGCCACTGCAGTCTCAGGAATCACCAGTTTCCATTTTTCATGAACTAGATGTTGACCTCGTATGGTCAGACGCGCGTTTTAGGCAGAGAAGCAGCATTTCATTACAGTTTAGGCAACACCCTGAGCATTGAGCCACAAAACCCGAGCAGTTCAATGTAAGCTACCTACTCTGTACCTGCCTGGAGACAAACTTCAGGCCAGATTTGGATTCTGTTTTCACCAGTTTACATCCCGAAATCTTGGGGAAACAGTTGGCATTTTCGCAACGTTGAGATAAATAAATGAGAATCTGGCTTTGGAGGGGGAAGACTGTTAAAATGTAATTATCCTCCGAGTCTAGGGCCTTGACATTACAAGGAGCTACCTTTCTTTCATTCACCAAGGTGAGTGGGGCAGAAATACCCCCCCCAAAATACCCTCTTTTGTTAAGCTGAGTACCACAGAGGTAAATTGGCAGGATTGCGATGCCCAAACTGTACCCGCTCCAGAGCTCTCCTCCTCAAACCACCCACCACCACATGCTCCGCTCTTCCATGCTCTGCATTTTCAGGTGCCCTATGGCCCCAAACTTGAGAAACATTAGGAGCCATACGCACGACTGTGGCTACCAGCTCTGTAACAGTATGGAGAACCTTCATGCCTTATTTATTTATAATGGAAAGCAGTTGTCTAATAAAATAAAATAAATAAAAATGAACAACAACAGCAGCAAAAGCATCATTGGTGATTTTCTCAGAGCATTCACCACCCTGTTACTCCAACGTTTGTAGCAGGGGATATCCGAAGCAATGTTGGTTTAGGTTTGCTCTTGCAGTCACCTGGTTGCTGCAGAGCTGTGGGAAGAGGATCACCCTCACTTTCTGTTTTAAACAATCCTGTGTGAATCAGCACCACAGCTAAGTGTACAGCAGATTAAATATTTTTTCAAATGCTTTATTCTCCTCTTGAATAAAAAGAAATACCAGTATTCCCAAAGCCAAGACTTTCTTTACAGCTCTTTTTACTTTAAAGAACAGCAGAATAGTTATTGCTTTGATTTTCATGTTCCATTTGGGTCAAGAAAATGCTTCAGGCTCCTCTGCAGAAAGCAGAGAGCATATGCCGAACTATACTGCTGCATTATTTATATAACACACATTTTATGCACTTGGACTACTAACATTTGCCACACGATAAAAAGCCCTCTTTTGTCAGCTCTGAAGTCTCTGTAAAACCACACAATTTCTAAGCTTGCAATTCAAATGCTATTTTTGTTTTGGTCTTTCTTGAAAGCCACACATCCAAAAATGAATGATGTAAGTAACACGATATTAGTATTTGGCTCAACAAAGAAACAGCTGCCGCATATCAGCAGTTTGTTCAGCAAAGTGCTGAGGGTATTTTTTCTGCATCCAAAAATATTAGTGGCCATATATATATACGTCCTGATGACTGTGTGAGTCAGAGTCTCTTGATTTTTTTCTTAAGTGAGGCTTTCAGCAATCAAAGGAGGCAAAAATAAGCATCTTCTGGCCTTTTATCCCACCTTCTATCTAAACTTTCAAATTGTTTTGAAAACACCGAGGAAAACTACACAACTCCATCACCAGGTAAGAAGAGAGTATTAAACCACCACGCTGCTCACAGCAGAAACTGGTCTAACAGAGAGCAGCAGCTATTTAATAGCACACCCCCACGATTCAGGACAGAAAGAAAAAATACTGCATGCAATTAAAATGGATGAGAAAAAGTACAATGTAATAGGAAATAGTGATTAATTGCAGAATTTGGCAAAACCAATGACCCAATTCAGCTCACACCATTAAGATCAATAAGGGCACAGCTTGTCAAGAATCCAGTTTGATGCTCAGTTTGAAAGATGACATTTAGAGGAGTGCATTTCCATCAGATCTAGGCTGGCTTCTTTACCACCAGTTTGAATAACCCTTCAGAAAAGCACCCATCATTAGAAATAGGGCTGAGCCACTTGAAGCACAAATTCAGTGGTTTTACAGGGCTCGAACTCTCATAGGGAAGGAGATTTTCTGATTCAGCAGTCTTCCCTCTCTTACAGGAGCTGAGACCATCAGGAAGGTCCCTCAAAATCCCAGCTTGCACCTACCTTAGCAGCTTGTGCCCTCACTCAGACAAGGAGCAACCGGCTCCTTGGACACAGCAGCTTTTGCATCAGGTCTCAGAGATGGCTCCTCACAGCTCTTGCTCACCAGTGACCACCATCACCAAATGGGGTGGGCTTGCTTTCTAAGCATCAGTATTGAGGCAATTCACATCTCCAGCTTCAATGTCAAAAGCTTGCCTCTCCCGCGGTCACGCCAAAGCAAGACCTTGTCATCCCAAGCCGTGCCTGCCAGGGAGAGCTGTCTCCAATCACCCAAGCAGCGGTCATTCTGCTTTTCACCAAGGCTCTTTAGGCATCTTTTAGATGCGCCTGGCTTCAGCTGCATGACCTTCCAGCTCCTTTCCTGCCCCCCTGTGCACTGAGCAATGACACCGTCCTCAGCTTGTGTTACCAGCACAATAACAACACCGACATGTTTGACAACAGTTGGTTAAATGAATCATCCTGCTTTGGATATTTTACCCATCCCTCTGACTACAAATCACAAACATTTACCTGTTCCCTGTTAGAAATTAAGGTCACCAGATGGCATGGTTTGTCTCTGACAGTTCTGGGTTTTTTCCTTAAAGCATTCTGTTTGCAGCCGAGTTTGGACAGGGGAAGCAGAGCAGAAGAACCCCAGGACACAGAGATTCAATTAAAACAAAGCACAGAGCCCTCCCTGGCCCCCAAGCGCTGCTCAGCACCAGTCAGGGCAGAGTGACCATCAACGTTTGGGACCTGCTCCTTTCGCCAGGACTGAGTTTTCTGATTTTGTGCCGATTATCTAGATGGGACCCAGCTCAGATTGTCAATTACACACTGTCTTTATATCAGCTTTGAAACACCCATTTTTGACTTCACCCACAGTTTCAAACAAAAGATCGTCAGCTCCTGTCAAAACACCAGAGCTAATGACAGACCCATCCCTGCCTGTGCATTTTCCTGCTGCCAGAAATAGCAATCCCTGCCCCTCTCAAACGCACACCCTTCTTGTCAAGCCAACGTGACAGCTCCAACAGGAGCACGAGCTGAAGGATTTCCACAAGTTCTTCACTCCCCTGCATCCCCCTTCCATCTTGGCACCTCTCTTACAGAACTGGAAATGTATACGTGCTGCTGTATCATTAAAAAAAATATAGACACACATATACATAAAATGCATTTAGCACTCTTGAGCAGCTAAAAATCTGAAAGTTGAACTATCCCAGGTGCAAAAACCAGCCAGTATATAAAAAATGCTGGGTGTATTTCCACGTTTATGCCCGACCATCAGCTGCTCAGCTCACAAAGGCTCTTGGTGCAGGGGGGGAGCACGCTGTCCCCCACCACTGCCCATGCCGTGAGGAGCTGGAAACTAGCTACCCAAACCAGCCCCCAGTACCCGCCCCGGGGCCTCCCTCGCCCTACACCACAGCCCCCCACGGGTCACACCAGGGCACCCCACGGCCACCAAACCCCTGCATCCTCATCCCCAGCCACCTCACCACCTGCCACAGTGCCCACAGACCCCGCATACCCCCAGACGCCCCACATCCCCCACTCAGCACCCCACGGACCCCAAAATCCACTCCCAGACCTCCTATACCCCCCCAGTGCCCCACAGACCCCATAACCTCCCCCCCAGACCTTCCCCAGACCTCATACACACACACCCCCAACGCCCATAAACCCCCCAGACGTCTCCCAGACCCCATACACCCCCTCAGGCCTCCCCCAGACCCCATAAACCCCTCAGACCTCCCACATAGTGCCCCACAGAACTCCCTCCTCGACCCCACAGACCCCACATCCCACACCCCCAGGCGGACATCACACACACCATAGATCCCATACATCCCCACACGCACACCCCACAGACCCCACACTGCCCATATAACCCATACATCGAAATCCCTCAGGCCCCCACAGCCGCCCCCCCCCGCCCCCGAACCGCTGCCCCCGCAGGCCCCGCCCCGGAACGCGGCGCGCGGCCGCCGTTTCCGCGGGGACGCCGTGGCGAAGGCGCACCGCGGGAGCCAAGATGGCGGCGCACACGCTGCGGGGCCTGTGCCGGCCGCTGCTGGGGATTCTCGCCGCCCGGTTCTCGCAGCGGGCCGCCGTCGGGACCGAGTACCGGAGCGCCTACAGCCTGGACAAGCTGTACCCGCCGCGGCAGGACGGGGACGCCGCCGCCGCCAGCGCCCCGGTGAGTGGGGCGGGGGGGGAAAGGGAAGGGAGAAACGAGGGGGTGGGGCTTAGTGTGGGGCGGGGCTTAGCGTCTGAGTGACATGGCAGGTGGGTGGAGTTTATTGGAAGGGGCGTGTCTATCGCAAGTGGGCGTGGTTTAGCACACGGGTTTTCTACGGTGGGTGGGCGGGGTTTAGTGGAAGGGGCGGGCTCGAAGCGCCGGTGGGGCGGCCCGGCCCCCCCGCCAGGCCTCGCCCGGTGCCTAATGCCGCCACCCCGCGGTGTTTTCCAGGAGGAGACGCAGCCGGCCGCCCTCGACATCCCCCTGGGTGAGTCCCCCCAAAACGGAGCTGGGCTCGTCTGGGCCTGCCCTGGGTTAAGTGCCCGGCGCTGGGTTAGGCTCCGGACTACAGAGCCTGTGCTCGAGGCACCGAGCTAAACCCAGCGTGGAAGCACCACCGGGTCGCAGGCGTTCTTCAGGCCTGCGTGCCGCAGCCTGGATCATCCCCATGCCCTGCTGCCCACCGCCCCACCAGCTGGGACGCCCCCGGCTCAGCACGCTGCCACGCTTCTCTTCCAGCTCGCCTGACCGTGTCCTACTGCCGGAGCAGCGGCCCTGGCGGGCAGCATGTCAATAAAGGTGAGGAAGAGACTTTGAAGGAAAAAGTCCTAAGCTTTAAGTTGCTGCTTTATATTTTGGGGTGAAATATCAGGAGCTCGAGCATCTTCGTGCTGCCCGATGCTAGTTTTTCATTATCATCACCCTGTCTTGTAACAGAACTTCTAAGTCCTGACAGTGCTGGAGACCAGTGGTACCATATTGGATTCTCCTAGAAACGCTCGTACTGGGATCGTTGCTGCTATATCTGTTGCACGAAACACCCCTTCTGTCTGATCTGTTCTCGTTAATCAAACGTGCAACAGGTCCACTGGATTGTGAAACTTCACAGTGCAATAAATTCCTGGCCTCATTCAAATAAACTAACAATCCTTCCTTTTCTGCCATTAAAAATAAGGTAGTTAGTGACTGGCAACAGCAATAAAACTTGTAATGTCTAGAGAGGCAAATACCATGACAGAGTCCCCATAAAAATTTAGAATTTGTTTTGTAGAGCAGTATGGAAAAATATAGCAAGAAAAAAGTTTGGACCTTTCAGGAAATTAATACTGGAATCATCCTGTGTTCAAAGCCAGCAGTGAACAGACTGAATTCTCTCATAACACTTAGGAAGGCGAGCCATTACATTATAAAAAAAATCCTGTTTTTCCTCCCAGTGAATACCAAGGCAGAAGTTCGGTTCCACCTGGCATCAGCAGACTGGATTCCAGAAGCTGCAAGACAAAAAATGGCATCGATGGTAACTACCCTCCCCCTTCCAGCCACGGCTTAAATTTTGCACTTTCAGACAGAACATGACAAGTCTAAGGAGGTTTCAGTGATCACATCATGGCTTCCCCTCTTTAGCACAGGAATAAAATAAACCGTGCTGGTGAGCTGATTGTAAACTCTGAAGAGAGTCGCTATCAAATGAGGAATCTGGCGATTTGTTTAGAAAAAATCAGAACCATGGTCACGGAGGCTACCGAGAAGCCCAAGGTGGTGTCTAAGGAGACTACACAGAAACTCATAGAAAGGTATCTTTATTGAAGTGGCCTTTGTTTGAGATGGAATCAGATGATTGTGGTCCATGATTTAGTTTGCAGCCTCTTTAAGCAGTCATCTTCATACTCATTTGGATTTCCTTTTTTTAAAAAAAAAATCACTGGTCCCTTAGGTCTTAACTGCTTTCTTGGGTAGCATCCCAAGAACAGAGGCTGGTTTTTCTGCCTGTGGATATGTCAGCTCATCAAATCTACATTATAACTGTGCTCAAAGTTTAATATTAAAATGTTTTCTTTGTACACTAAAGGATCTTTTCATTTTGTTTTAGGGTGGAAAAAATGAACCGTGAGCGACTACGACAGAAAAAGATACACTCAAATATAAAGCAGAGCAGGAAGGCAGACTTTGACTGAGGACAGCAGAGATTGAAGTCCTTGGCATACCATCTTTTTAAAGCAATGGTGTTGGCAGCTGTACATGATGCTAAAGTCGATGACCTAGTTGAATAAAAACAGTCTAAAAATGTAAATAAAAATATTTAACAGCTCCTTTTGAACGTGATGATACACTGTGACAGCCTGTCAGTCGTTTTGCAGAAAAATTATTGTTCATGTTTGAGAGAAACTAAAAACTCAGATTTTTGTCAGCTACTTTTCTTTTTTCAGTCTTTGTCCCCTTCATTCAGCCCTCTGCTCTATGAGAGCACCCTCTGCTGCTGAACACATAAGCAGCAGTAGATTTTTGGGGAAAGGGTGTAAAAGTAGTCTAACCACTTACCTAAGTAGCAAATACAGCATTCACCATTTCAAGCACTTGTCCTTCCATTTTAGTTGATTTTTTTTCCTAGCACAAAAAAAAAAAAAGCACGTTATTTTGTTAAATTAGCCTAAAGCTGTGGCAGGGATTTGGCAGGAGGCAGGTGCTGCCTGCTCAGAAACTACCCTCTAAGCACAGGAGGCTTCTGGCCCTTGAGGTCAAATGCCATAAAAAGGAGGCTTCTGGCCCTTGAGGTCAAATGCCATAAAACCTCAGACTGAAGTCTTACAGGCTTCGAGGGTCCCTCATTAGTGGACCCTGTTTAAACAGAACGAAGTTCTGTGGTTTAACATGGATTTCACCACCATGTGATTGGTTTACTGGGGAGGGGGTCTCAAAGATACTGAAATTACACTTTTTTCACTTTATTGTATGGCCCCAGTGGCCTAATGGATAAGGCACTGGCCTTCTAAGTCAGGGATTGTGGGTTCGAGTCCCACCTGGGGTGAGGAGAGGAGGTTCTGTTTTAGGTAAAAGCCAAGTAAGAGGAGAAGTGCTCTCTGCTGGTCCCTGGGGTTTAACTGGGGCACAGTGAGGTGCATGGGGGCTCTGCTCTGACACTGCATGCCCCTTTGGAAGGGGGACTCTGGACTTCTGCCCTTACACATATACATCTGCAAAAAGCAGAGAGCTCACATCCCACATCCACTCCAAAATGAGGGAGTCGGGGGGGGTGGGTGTGTGTGCAGAAGCACACCAACATATCCTGACATCCCTCCCAGGCCAGCCGCCTCCACCTCTGCACACCCTCCCCAGCAAGGCGAGCAACGACAATAAACTTTTCAGCTGCTTAAAGCTTTTTCTGCATGGTGGGGGGGTGGCTGCCAGCACCCTCTTGCAGGCAAAGGCGTGTCCAGCTCCATGCTGTGCCCTGGCCCTTATGAGCAAGGGGGGTGTCACCGCTTCGGATGCATTTCTGACACCAAAAGGCATCACACGATCATTTGGGACAGCAACAGCCTCGGCTGAGGCCTCCACAAGCAGCGGACCTCACTGCTGCGTATCACCTGCGGCTCGGGTCTCTCTCCCCAGATTTTACACTAAAATTGGCAAAATTCTGCTTTAAGGCAGCACACAACACCCAGGTTTGGATCCGGGATTAATACCCTAGTTCCAAAACCGTGCCTGCTTTTACCTCAAGAAACCCTGAGCCGGGGGTGCCCCAGAAAGGGGAATCGCCCCAAACCGCGGCAGGGAACCCCCGAGGAGCAGAAAAGAGTCACCCCAGATGGGACTCGAACCCACAATCCCTGGCTTAGGAGGCCAGTGCCTTATCCATTAGGCCACTGGGGCTGCTTACAGATGTATTTTTGGTGCCGTAACTTAACTCTCTGATGGCCAGAGGGGAGCCGGCCCACGGGGTGCAGGAAGGGGGGTCCCACGCAGACCGTAGAGGACACCACACCCCCGCCCGGGGCTGAACATCCCCCGGAACAAAGCAGCGTCGCCCCCCGCAGCTCTCCTCCCTCCAGCGCCCAGCGCAAGCCCCGGGGCAGCCCCAGCTCCGTGCACGGCCCAGAAATGGGGGGCGGGGGGAGAGGGGGGCTGGAGACCCCCACGAAGGGCCCAGCTCCGCTCGTACGGCCTCACCTTGCTCTCCCGCCGCGGTGCCCATCGCCGGTTTTCGGCGCAATGAAGCCGCCCCACCCCCCCCCCCCCATTCCCCTCTCGGCCGCCCCGAGCGACGGGGCCGTTCGCTCCGGAGCGCCCCGCGGAAAAAGCGCGGGGGGGCGCGGGGCGGAGGAGGGGGGCGGCCTTGCGTGGCCCTAGTGGCCTAATGGATAAGGCACTGGCCTCCTAAGCCAGGGACTGTGGGTTCGAGTCCCACCTGGGGTGGCAGCCGCTTTTTCTCTACCCCGACTCCTTTGCGGAGCAAATGTGGGGGGGCCGCGATGTGGGGACCCCACACCCACAGACCGCTCTGCCCGCCCCGGCCCCACTCACCGGGCGCTACCTGCAGCTACCCTTTTATTTCCTCCCTCCATCTCCCCCCAGGTGGGGCCGTTTCACCTCCCCCCACGGCACAGGAGACCCTGGGCTGCTGCCGGGCACAAACCCCGACCGGGATGATCCCCGGGCACCTTCCCCCCAGCTTTACCCCGCTGATGCTCTCACCCCCGGGGGCGTTCAAGCGCCATCGCCCCAAGGCAGTGGCACGGGGAAATTAAACGTCTCGAGGACCTCCCGTGGCTTTAAAACAACCACGAAGGGACTCGAACCCTCAATCTTCTGATCCGAAGTCAGACGCCTTATCCATTAGGCCACGTGGTCCCCCGGAGCCCTCCTTTGGGGACGGTGACACACACCGAGGGCTCTCGAGGGGTCCCTGCCACCCCCCCCCCCGTGCATCACTCATGCTCCCATTCTTCCTGGGATTGTGACTGTTCCTCCCAGCCCAAGGCTGGCAATGGGGGTGAGTGGGCAAGGGGTCCCTCATGAGACCCCACGTAGGTCATCGTAGACCCCCTCCCAGCCTCAGTTTACCCCATGGGTGCTGATGGAGAACCCTGCAGGCTTTGCTGCCTGCTGCTCAAGCCACGCATCTGAGGATGCCAGCAGAACATGAACCCAAAATCCAATGAGCAGACACCATCCAGATGATGCCCGCACCCCCCTGGCACAGAGCAGCTGGGGTCACCCTCCCCTTCCAGCTGCCAGGGGTATGCGAGTCCAGGCCATCCCTGCCACGGTCCCATGGAAAGGCAAAGCCCAGACCGTCAGGTCCAACCGAGGCTGCGTATGAGCCTTAAGCAGGAGGGATGTCCAGGGTCGGGCACTGCTGGTGAAGGAAGAAGGACTGGGACAGCCGGGACCCTGGAGACAATCATACTTCCCCATGACAGCAGTCAGTGTGGTGGTCACAGTGTCAATGAGCCGCCAGTGATGGGCTCCCGCTGTAACGTAGCACCACTACAGCATAAGAGTGTGATGCAGGGAGGGACACCACTGGCCTCGTTAAGCTCCTGTTCATTATCAATAACAGCTCCTGTGTTCTCCTCCTGGTGCGGCTTTGCTTCTCCCCAAAACCTGTTTCTCATCTAATCCTAAAAAAGAGTTTCTGTCGTGGTTTAACCCGGCTGGCAGCTAAGCACCACGCAGCCGCTCGCTCACCGCCCCCCCCCCCCCCTCAGTGGGATGGGGGAGAGAATCAGGAAGAAAAGAAAAGGTTAGAGCCGAGGGCTGAGATAAAGACAGTTTAATAAGAGAAAATAATAATAATAGTAATAATGAGAATGATAACAGAATATACAGAATATACAAAACGAATGATGCACAATGCAATTGCTCACCACCCACTGACCG
>BOSO01018563.1:983-43256 GCA_018403395.1 Gorsachius goisagi
GGCATGGAATAACCCTTTGGCCAGTTGGGGTCAGCTGTCCTGGCTGTGCCCCGTCCCAGCTTCTTGTGTACCTGGCAGAGCATGGGAAGCTGAAAAGTGCTTGATTTAGTGTAAGCACTGCTTAGCAACAACTAAACCATCAGTGTGTTATCAACATCATTCTCATACAAAATCCAAAACACAGCACTACACCAGCTACTCTATCCCAGCCGAAATCAGGACAAAGTGGTAAGAAACTTCAAGGCACAACTCAACTGGAAAGGAACTGAAACCATGACACGCTCTTTACTATTTAGGTTATGTAGCCAGTCCTGTCATCATCTAGAAAAGATCAGCCCCCTACCTCCTCACCTGAGTTGCTAATGAGCAGAAAGCTAATGGAGACTCATGGCTCATCACCTGCTGGAAAAGCAGATCGACCAAGAGAGATGTCCAAGGGCCATGGAAACATAGTTCCTCTCTCACAGTCCAAACAGTGTGTCATCAAATTAGGGGGGAAAAAAGAAGTCCTAACAAGTCTTCTTTGCCACAAAGAAGAAGAGATGGACACCAAGAAATCCTATTGTAACCTTGCTACTGAAAGAGAATAAAAGGGAAAGAAAGGAAAGGGCTGAGAGAGCAAGTTACTGCCATGGGAAGCCTTTTGAGGCAGTTGAGAAGCCTCACTCCCTTTCCACTTCAGTTTTTGACTGCTCCTTTGCATTGGTGGCTCCTCATGGCTAGATGATTTTTGTTTAACAGCAGCTAATGGCAGTGCCCCAGAGGCAGCCAATAAAATTCACTGATCGCTAAGCACGGTCTGTGATATCGGTTGTCCTCAGTTTAAAATAGATTCTGCTGCACATCATCTTTGTGATTTTGGGTGAATCAGTCTCAAATATTTGCAGCTCAGGATTCCCATTACAAAATGGGTAGAATTTTATTTGCTCGTATTTTAGGAGTGGTTGGCATCTTCAAACGCTTGGAGATTTCTTTCCAATCCCAGTGAAGAAACACTCTTCTAGTACTACAAAGCTTGAGAGCACTTTAAGTTAATTTTAGTTTAATTAGCGTTAAGTGTGGTTTCCTGTTCTTTTATTAAAATTATGTTTTGCTGTAATAGCTAGACGTTCATACTGGTTTTATAAAGATATGTTTCAAGCCTGAGTCTGTGGAGATAAGTGGACACACTTAGAGATTCAGTCCTTTTTTAGAGTAAATGTTTCTGGCTATTAATACCTCATGGAGAACACCCAGGGCAAGTACGGTGACCCATGCATTATGTGATAAAAACCAAAGCAGCTATAAGGCAGGTGTGGAAATGAAATCATAATGAATGAGTAGAAATTAAAGCATTAAGCTGATTGCACACTTGACAGCTTTCACCACACGCTTGCTGACTGCGGTTCAGGCTTACCTGATGATGATCAGAGGAATGAAGTACACCAGGAAAGCCACCACTGTCATGTAGGGTATCCAGTAGGAGTCATCGGGCCAGAGAGCCCAGCACTGCACTTCCCCGTTGGAGAGCTGCCGTTTCCCAAAAATAATCAGAGTCGGTATGGAAAACAGGAAAGAGAGGCTCCAGGCCACTCCAATAAGAACTTTCGCCTGTCTTTCTGCGCAACAGAGTCAAACAGACGGTGTTAATGGGGGTGCTGCTGCCAGTGGCCCCTTGTAGCAGTACTGATAGAAAGGCAGGGTGGAGGAGGAAACTGGGTGAAGAAAGGGAATTTGGGGCTGCAGCCGGCTTATGCTAAAAAGACTGCAGAGGAGAATGGGGATTTCACCTCTTTCTCATGATAAAAAATCATGTCGTTAGGGCCTGTATTTTACATGTTTTATTTAAAGGTGCTAAGGGCCCATTGAATCTGAAAGGCTATGAGAAAGGCACTGGTCAGGGTCAGCAAGTCAGAAACATGAGAAGTAAATGGTTCCGCTATGCCAGCAAGACACCACCATTAATGAATGTAAAGGAGGACAGGTCTGCCCTACTGCTCGCTCTTACCCTGGCACAGCAAAGCAGAGGTCAGTAGGAGGACAGAGAGACATAAAAGAAGGAGGAGTCCTTGTGCTACAGACAACAGAAGGCTGCTGAGACCAGGAAGGGTTACTTAAAACGTAAACTAGGTTGGAGTGTACTGGATGTACTGGCAGGGGAAATGTCATCCTTGGACTGAAATTAAACATTTTGATGCACCTTGAAGTGAGAAAGCTCACAAAACATTTCCTATCCCTCAAGAGAAAAAGCCTCATTTCAGGATCGGAACAAAACTGCACAACTGGCTGCCTTTAATCCAGCTGCAACTTTACTGCCCCAAAGAAACATGGTCCTGGAGAGCCCAGGCATCTCCTGCAGTTCTCTGTATCATGGCAGGCACCAAATCCATCTCCTTTGATGGGCATACGCCCAAGCCATGCCAAGGGTGGACTGCTAACCATGAGACAAGAGCAGATGATGGTGCTCAAGTGCTCAGCCCTGTTTTATCTGCCACAACAGACATTGACTAAGAGATCCTGCTGGACCTCATGATGAAGAACAGAAGCTGAAGGATCCCAAAACACTTGGCAGGTTTGGGCTACTGCTTCCCCTTGACTTCTGGACCCCCCCGCCACTGCCAAGTGGGGAAAACTGGTGGGAAACCAAATGATGCCTGATGGCACCCATGAGATTTTGTAAAAATCAATGGGTTGGAGCAAACAGCCCCAAGGCTTTCATTTTGACAAATCTGCATCTTCTGGCTAAAATCCAGGTAGCTCTAGCCAAAAAGTGTGGGGGAAAAGGGATGATCTGTGGAGTACCAGTGATTCTCAGCAGCAGTTATTCCTCCTGAGTCGGGTTGCTAGAGGAACAGATGGGGACAGATTTTTTGATCTGGGAAGCTTTGGTGTTGAAATACTTTATTGTCCTACAAAGCACCCGGGGTTGTGTGTGAAATAGAAAATCGCTTTAAATTATGCATATCAAGAAGAACGTCTTTCCTTCTTGAGCTCAGAAAGCAATACGAAAGCGTGTGGGAGAAACATTCAAAAAGCAATTTTATGCTTTATAAAACATCAGTTGCAAATATTCACTTATCCTGCTCATTTTTAAATGCTACCCACGTTCAGCAAAATACGGTTTTGCTAATCTAGGGCTTAAGGGAACTCTGATGACATCTACATAAGTGAGAGGGTTAGATTAAGTCTATAAATATTGCACAGGCAAAGTAGAACTGTAAAGTTTCCCAAAGCATAACGGAATAAACTTAGCAAAAGAGTAAGTTTCACAAAATATTTTGTGACAGAAAGGGCTTTTCAGTTGTGAGCTAGCTACTTAAGCTACATACTTATAAGCCTCGGTGGAGCCCACCTGTCTATTTCTAAGGGGAAAAGATCATACTTGGATAATATATTTTATTTTTTGCACTGTGTAGTGACATGCTTAATTTGAAGAAAAGAGGGCAATTTGGGTTGGGCAAGAGTAGTAATTTATCTTTGTGTTTTATAAAACCTTACCTGCAATGTTCATTTAATTTTGTTTCTTAAATGTCCCTCGTGTTTGGTAGAATATGGCCTTGCTAGTCTAAAGGGTTTTACAGGGCACTGAGAGCATCTAGGTAAGAAGATTTTTATTTTATCAGACTAATGTTAATTGGCTGCCTCATAAGCAGGGGGTTTTTATCTTGTTTTTTTTTGTAAATGCTCTAATACGCTCTAAATGCCAGCAAATCATAGAACTTTATCAATTATAAACAGAATCAAATAAACAACAGCTTTTGAAATATGATATTCTATTCAGCCAGTCTCAGTATTTTCCTTTGAAAACAATATTGCTCTTTAAATGGAGAGTTTTTCATACGGGGGTGGTTAAGACTAACGCCCAGGGTTGGAGCGGGAATCTCAGTTGTGAGCTCTGGCATTGACTCTCCCAAAGGATGTTTTCATGGCACCCTCCCCTTCGCTCTGCTTCCACCATCCAGAGGTTTTGTGCACGTCTGCCTGCTCCCAGCAGCCTGTGGCGGGGAGGCACCTCTCATGAGGAGTTTTGCTTCCCGCTACCATGAACAGCAATGCTATGCAATATAAAGCAAGTGCCATCTTAAAATTAGATTTTAAATCCAGAGGGAGTGAGCTGTTCCAGGATCTTATTGATCTGATGGACTTTGGCGTCATTTGCAGCCCAAAGCCACGCAAGGGACAGTTTACACCTACTTGGGTTTTGTCTTTTACTTAAGCAGTTCTGTGGTGCCTGTTGCTTAGTTTGTATACTGTTTGCATATACCTTTTCAACATGGTGAAATATTCATAAAATGCCTTCTGTTATAACTTCTCAGTTTCTTATATTTTCAATCTTTATTTTACGATTTTTTTTAATGACCCTTTTGGTTATTGAATAAGTTACCTCATACAGTAAAAGCATTAGGATTGGAATGTATCATTCTTCTACATCCTGCACTTTCTGTGGTCATTTATGTATTCACAAAGTGAGAATAAAATATTTAACTGTTTAAGTTTGGTTTTTTAGAAGCCATGCAAAGTACAGCTCATTGCAAATGTTTTTTAACATGACTTGAGTCTAGTAACTAAACCACAACTTAAAAAACATAGTTTGACATTTTCAAAGCAAAATGTTTCTTTTTTTTTTTCCAAAATTATATTTCAAGGCTACATGGAAACATAATTTATAAAATTGATAAGGAGAAACAACTCTTCTGTTTCTTGACCGAAGGATTTGGGGGGATGAGTGTTTCATTTTGGAAAGAAAATTGCCAAAAGTTGACTCAAAAGTGTTTGTAAAGTTTCTCTGTGTCATCACCAATGACAAAGTTCTGTAAATCTCCCCGTTCTCTGCACACAGAATAGCTAAGAGCGCATTTAAAAAGCTCCCCACATGACACCTCTGCTAGGAATAGCTGGGTGCAAAAGGTGAATATTTATGTGTATTCCAGGATGTTGCTATGGTAAATACACCTCTCTAGATAGTTCTTTTGAATTTACAGCTGCCTCCTCTTTCCCTTTGAACACGGCCTTTGCTTGTCCATCAGTGTGTAGCCAGCCCTTGCCAGAGGCAGGTGGGCTTTGCCAGTGCTATCTCTGCTCCTGGCCTGTTTCCCCCCCCAAAAGCTGCACCCAGCTGATGGCTCTGCTGCCCCTTGGCTGGGTGCAATGTCTGCTCTTCTCCAGTCCTAAAAAGAAAAGAAAACATTTGATGGTATAGGAAATAGGACTGAGTTAAAAAAAGGCTTTTATAAAGATTTGAGGTGGCTTGGTGGGGGTTTTGTTTCAGCTTTAAAGTGGCTTGCAAAGATTAACACCACATTCTTTACTAGGCCCAGGCGGTAATTTAACAAACGCTGCTTTTCCTGTACCACGTATGAAGACAAAATGTCAGGAAGCCTGTCTGACAGCTCGCCCCGCTCAGCCGGCAGTCGGTGCTTCAGGTGGTTTATGAGCCCTCCCCAGCCCGGCTCAGCGTCAGCGGGAGCTGCAGAGCAAGCCGCGCCTCCCAAAGCCTGCTGAGAAAACCTTGACATCAATCCCCCCAGCCTGAAAAAGTTGGTCTGCATGCTGGGGAATATGAGGCTAAATTTCGCAAAGTATTTGAAGTTTACAGATCTTAACATCTGCCAAAGCTGCACCACTGCCTGGGCTGGGATTGATTCATAGGTTTTTAAGGCCAGAAAGGACCATTAATCTGATCCCCTGAATAGAGCAGGCTGTCAAAAGCCATCATTACTCCAAAACAAGAATGATATTTGCGTCTGATTAAAGTGCATCTTCCGGACCTCGTGGTTCTTGTAGCTGTCCCCTTTCCTCCCCACCTGCTATTTCTGTTTATTCACTCAGTGCAACACACTTAATGTCCCACTTTAGGCTCTGTAGGAAAGGAATCATGTTCTTTCAGTTGTACTGCTAAGCAGCCAGTACATATTTGGGTGCTGTAAAAATAACAAATAGAAGAAATTACAAGAAACAATAGATATCCAAACTTATATGCTATAGCTTTTGGAGTTGTCTTATCAAATTATTTTATGAATTCTTAGTACTGCATTCTCTATCCAAGCTATTTTTTAGTGTGAATAAATAGACAAAATAGCTGTTGTGGCTCCTAGAGTCCCTTCTACGAGGGATAGCTTTTGCCCATAATAACCTTCTCAAAATGCTGGAAGATAATGAAAACCTCCATACTTTTAAAATGTCATTTCATTCCTTGCTAACACAATGCTTATAAAAAGTGCTGAGGGCTAAGTGCAGCTTAATAAATCCCAAACCCACAGCTCCTTTGCCATTTGGAAAACTAACGGAGTCCAAATGTTGCTACAGCAGGAATGAATAATTCATGGCAACAAGGTTAAGAATTTTGAAACTAAAAAACTATCCAATAACATCCATAGCAATAGCAAGGTACAGAAATTCTCCTACCTCCTTGCAAGAACTTCATTGGGTAAACTATGGCATGATACCGGTCTATGCTTAGTGACACAAGGACGTAAGTCGAAGCATATAGAAGGACCACCTGGGGCAGAAGACATACAAGGCAGCAGATGAGACACTTTTGTCGCAGAAAATAATGTCAGCAAGAGCACTGAACTAGGAATATTTGAAAACTTTTACTGAAAAAAAAAAAAAGAAAGAAAAAAATCCCTTGTATTTTCACCCAGACTTTTTTCCTTTATCTTGTCCACAAAATTTAGAAGATTTAATACACTTTAGTTAAAAGTGTTTCAACTTTAAATGAACACTTTCAGCATTTAGCACCTCTGACGCTAGAAAAATGTCTATACAGCATTTTTGTTAGCGTTTATTGCTGTGGGGAGACAAAGCAATCTTGGGCATACAGGGGAGCACGAGGTTTCTATACCTGGAAGTAGCGAACGACTCTGCAAACGATATCAGGAGCCATGAAATCTCCAGTGTAGCGCCAAATGATGTCAGTCATTATGTTTATGAGTCCCGTGAATGAATCTGCAAAGAAAATTAACTGAAGAAGCATTAAAAGAAGCAAACACATGACTGCAGGCGAGCCATGAGGCAGGTATGACCCTCGGGATGTACCAGCACCCCCAGCCTTGAGGCCGGCCACGCTGGCGGGTCAGTCCAGGATGCTGGAGGAGCTGGGAAAGCCTCAGAAAACACTTAAAGTTTTGTGTGTTTATTTTCTTGTTCTCCTAATTTAACACCAATCCATTCAAAGCAGACAAGGCAAGATTCCTCTAAGCATTGGAGCCTACAGCTGGTTTCTCATAGCGTGACCCCTTAAAGTGCCTTTTTCTGTCCATTGCTGATAAAGGGACATGCAGTGACCAGCTTAGATGGCCACGTAAACCTTAGGGTGGATGCAGGTCCTGATGCCTAAAATTAACTGAGATCAATTCTTCCTCAAATAACAATTTACTTTTTGTGAGTAGAGCTGCATAAAAAAATCACCTATGGGTGTTAATCCCACATACACCTAACCATTTCAGGCTTGTCCATGAGAGACATGGAGGAGACATGGTGGGCCTGATCCTTTAGCGTGCTGGGCTCACCCACTGCCTGCTAAGGGCCCCCAGGTTTTCCATGAGGTGTGGATAAAATATAGTATTGGAGAAGCTGTAGGTTAGTGTTTAAGTGTGTTGGCTTGAACACAGCTGTGCCAAATATTGAACTATTTAATGTCCTTTTTTCTTTGTCTTTTATTTCGCTGTAAAAAGAAATGTGTCTCCTGTGAAAGCACCTGGGGTGAAATCCAAATGCTGCTGAAGTTAGTGGAAATTTTGTCAGGATTTTATTCGCAAGCTTAATTATTTAATGACTAACCCTGCCCTGTCAGCTTAAAGTTAACCCACTTATGCCTGTACTTCTCCTGTAGTCTGCATTCATCAAAATAAATACACCTCAGGCCATGTTTTCTTTTTTTTTTTTTTTTTTTTTGAGAAAATCTGAGGAGATATTCCAGCCTTTGTTCTGCTTCTTACTGAAGTGATGAAAGTCTTACAGAGGAATTGCAAAAGCTGGCACTGCTGATGTACATACAGGGAATATTAAGTTTTGTCTTTAAAACCAAGATAATAAAGAAGTTCTCTCCCTGTAGGACAGGATAAATGTTTTAAATGCTGTTCATGGAGGAAAATGTGCATCAATCCAATGTTCTGCCGCTTCAAGTAACACAGCATGTTGCTCTTCTTGCACAGATTACCACAAAGGGAGGGAGCAGGTTGGGAAAATGTTTTGTGTGATTTGTCAGGACAAAAACAAGTAATACAAAAAAATAGCTTCAATCCATATTTAAAAAATTTAGAGTGGAGAGGTAAAACATTTCATTTTGATACCACCATTTTAGACATTGAGAAACTATTGCTAAAGTTTACTGTGATAAAGGCATTCTAACCCCCATATCAGAAGACTTTTGGTTTGAAATATATGCTATTGGAAAAAAGATATTTTGACAATTTCGAATTTTTTTTGTTTGTTTTTTGAGCAGTAAAAAGTTTGAAACAGTATTTCCAAGCAAAGAAGTATGGGTCTGGCAAAATGAGTTTCTCCTAACTCAGTCAGAAATTCCAGTTACTTCTAGGTGGAAATTGAGATCTCAGCTTTACGCTTTAGAAGAAGCAACTTGTTTTACTTTACTGGAAAACTAGGATTATTTTTTCTTTATCAGTAATCCTTTATCTTCTCTTTTTCTTCCATCCTTTATCTCCTCTTTTCATTCAAGGCTGAGTTTGAAATGAAATGAAAACAGAAATATCATTGCTGTTGCATGTAACAACGCTGCCTTCCGCTTCGTGACTTTATCGTTCAATCAGTTCTGGTTTGTTCTTTCCTCTCCTGGCATTTCCTAACCCCATTTTCTCTCTCTTCTCTCTTCCCCTGCCTCCAGAGTGAGGCTGGATCGGAGAGGACCTCCAGGAGGCCCCTCCAACCGTCACTTGTGTGGTCTCTGTTCGCACACCAGCACAAGGTGGCAGAAAATTGTGGTTTAAAACCTTATATTAAATGTTGCTCATTGATTAGAGTGATGAGGCAAGGGATGATTGTCCCTCTGATGAGTATAGTGGCTTTAAGACTTTATTGAAAAGATTGTAGGTATATATAATTAAGGTGGTCTTTGAAGAAACCACAGAGTTTAAGTGTTTCAAAAAGTGAAACGCATCTTCCAGCAGTGGTTCAAACTCATCCCTTCCCCTTTCCTTATTCCTGAATTATTGATGCATATTCTCTCTCTCTCCAGTAATGAAATATTCATTGGCTCAAAGCAATGCACATCAATAGAGCTTCACCTCAGGGTATCCTCTGGCTTTTGATGGTCTGAACATCCACCAAGCAGGTGGTAAATGGGGGTTCAGCTTCCCTCTGGAGGAGGAGGGTGCAGGGGATGCCCTCCTTCCTACCCATCTCAGTGCTTTCTAGAGGAAAAGGAGGGAGCAGGGAAGCCACCTCGGCTGTCTCCTCATTTCCTTCTTCTCACCACCATTTTGCCATCCCTTTCCAACACGTTGGGAGAGTGCTTTGGAGGTGAGAGATGGGCCAGCGTCCTGGTGGTCTCCAGACCCAGAGCTGCCTGCTGGGTGTAAGCAATTCCAGCAGGCCCAGAAGCACGCTTCCAGCGTATGCCCACGTCAGCTTTTTTAGCTTGCATTCAGAGTGCATCTTATAACCTGCAGATGGCCCCCACTTCACTGGCTCACACGATAGAGAAGCCACAGGGGAACAAGCCCTCTCTTCAGGTGATGTTCAACCTGAAGGTGGTCTCCAGGGGTGCCCCTCGTGCACACCATGCCATGCAGCTGCCAGCCAGTGCTCAGGCTGAGGGACCATGGTGGGGGTTTACTCCATGGAGGGGGGTTTACTTGGCTGAAGCAGACCCACCCCCAAATGCACAGTGTGGTTATCAGCTCCAGCTTCATCATGCTACAGGTCTGTTCCCACTGCATGGCATTACCTACCAATATAGCTATAGCCTTAAGTACTTTGGGAGCTTTAAGGACAACTGGAAACTGTCTTTCCCTTGAAAGCCTTTGAATGATGTTTACAGGTGACTGCAGAGGTTCTTACGTGAGCTTTACAGTTCTCAGCTTCTTTATGCTGGAAGTCTCAGCTCCTCTCCCCCAGCAGTACACTTTAAGAGCTCTTTGCGTTGAGTGTCCGAATCCCTGCGAAGGGCTCAGCACATGCTCCTCTGAGCATGTGCCCCTGAGGACAGCACACATGTGCATGTCCAAGCAGATGCAGCCAGCTGTGCACGTGCACCACATTAGCCAGATTTCTCAATAACCTTTAATTATAGAAACTTTCCCCCACACAACATCCTCATGCCCTCTGCAGGTTTCAGAAATCTCTCTTGTCTTTTTGATCCTAACAAGTACCAGACCAAATTTTCTCACTCTTTTGCTCTTCTACAGCTGCTCCAGAGGCTGTTTCTTATCCTATCTCTTCAAAGGACCACAGTCTCCCAGACTGACCCAACTGCACACCTTTAGAGGGTTTGTCATGCAGACACAGGTTACTCTACATAGGGCCACCAAGTAAATAATGTGCCTTATGCAGGTGACCAGACAGCATGCAGGAAAAATGCAGCAAACCTACACATTATGACAATTTGTGCTACTGCTCCCTACTGTATGCACTCTGTTGTTTCTGTGCATCATTTTCTGTTACGCATCTACTATTCACCCTCTAGTCAACTAACTGGTTACCCCTGGTGCTAAGCATCCATGCAAGCTCCATCAATTAGCAGCACTGTATTCTCTTCTTGCCCAGAAAGTCCCACCTGGCCATTTTTTGCTTTGTGCCCTCCCTGCTCCAGTGCCAAAAGTATGTGGTGCAAACCTTTATTAGTGATTTAGACAAAGAGTGTGCTGCTCATTATTCTGTTATCTTACTGCTCATTGCAGCCTCAATAATTAGACTTTGTGGTTTTCACACCTTCACAACATTGCTTTGGCCTACAAGCCCCCTTTCACGCAAAGCCCCGATGTGCCAATGGTATAAATCTGTTACATAGATCATGAATTACCAGCAGAGCTTTAGTCACTGGTAGATGAATCCTCCTCACCCACGTACCATCTCAGGTGCAATTACAGACACTATCACAGTGTCCTGAAATCCTCATTCATCATGTAATTTGAATTGCTGGGCTAAAGGTTAGTGTTTAGAAGCCAGCTGATTTCAGTGATGTGATTTCAGCAGACCACATGTTCCCTTGTTGCCTTTTGCCAGCCTACACCTCGGTGCATGTCACTGGATTACATCATTGATGTCCTAAGTGGTAAAAGTCACGTATTGGAAACCAATGTAGCCAATACATGGCTCTAAATCTCAGAGTCTTCATTAATGCTGGTATCCTCACTGCTCCTTACCAAGCTGGTGGCTTGCATATTAGATGCTCGTGTTCTTTCACTGATGAATGTTCCTAAGCCAAATGGCACCAAGTTAATTCCTGAAAACAGTGCTAACCAACCTTCACTTGTAACCGTGTGCAAGCTTGTCATTGCCACTGCTTTCTTAATACTCCTCTGTTTTTTTACCAAGAAGTGGTATGTGTACTGTGGTTCTGTGTCTGCATTGCTAGGCAACTGCGTGGCTCATTTAATTCCTTAGAAAAATAGGCAAAAAGTTAATTAATGACATATTCTCTTTTGATAGAAAATAAAAATACCAGCAAGCGATAGTTTGTGACTTTTAACATGAGCCAAATGGATAGTCACAAAATGATGCAGACAAAACGATTACTTGTTGACAAGAAGATATGGCACTGGTGTGACGGGCTGGCAGCAGTTTGCTTTTTAGAGGAGATGGAGTCTCTAAAAATGTAATTTAAAAGAAAAAAAGCCATGAGAATTCAATAATAAGGAAAAGTAGAGAGAGGCAGGGAGTAAAGATGGATTTGCCTGGGGTGCAGAGGCGGGGAAAAAATGGGTTGTTGGTGTTTGCACAACTTGGAGCCCCATGAACCTAGCAGGTCTGCAACACTTCAGCTCCCATGGTGCTGCCTGCACCATGGCCGCAGCCAGTCCTCAAAGGCGAAACGAGTATCTGCCTTTACTGACCTGTCAGTGTTCCAAAATGCAGCATTTTAAAATAGCTTTTCTCAAAAAGACCAAGGAAATGACTGAGAAGAAAAAGCAGCCTGATGTTCCTAGAGGAGGTTGAAACATGCTGAATATAGCACCACAGTGTCTATGGCTGGGAAACATGGCAGGGACTGAAACAAACTGTGAAAATCTTGGGCCCTAAAGACCAATTTTACCCAAGACTCTGTTATGCTCAGTAAAATCTCTTTGGATTTTTTATGGGCATGACTGAGTGACGGCATTACCTCTACACATTTGAGCCCAGGAACCACTCAGTTTGGGAGGTGATTGCAGCAGCTTGGGTGGTGGGTATGACCGACAAGCACAAAAATGTGAAAAAGAAAAGACTGCCCTTGCAGGGACAAATCTGAATGCGGGCTTGCTGTTGCTGTGACTGAGACAAATTTTCATAGCAAAAAACCCTCCACAGAGATAGAAGTCCATTATAGAAAACAAATGGAGGTAATTAGCGATCTGGCATGGGAATAGAGACAGGTTACAACTGTCCCAGTTAATCTGTTCATAGGAATTCATTGACTTGATGGCATTGCCAAAGGGATGTACTTTGTGCACACTTCAGGATATTTCTTTCGTTCACAACTAAGGAGGTTAAGACAAAAATCTGTACTAGCAAGCCTGCAAGAAAATATCTCTATCATTTGATTATTAGTACTGACACCACTCTTCCCTTAAGACACTTACCCTAAAGATGCTGAAAGTCTTTTCTGTCAAAAGAGGAGAGCAGATTGCTGGTAAGCTGCGGTAGGTTAAAAAGCTCCACATGTCATCTCAGCTGCAGTTCGATAATTTTTTCCCCTGATGAGAACAGTCTTCTTAGGTTGGATGTGGTGATCCATGACTTTTTGGTGAAGCTGTGCCTCTTGCTGAAATTTCATCCCTCTTTTCATGTCGTTTACAGAGTGATTCCATTTTAACGAGGGATATTTTGTTCTGCTTTGTTGACGGCACCAAGCTGCACAAGGCACCATGGCAGCAGCAACATTTTGTAAGGCAAGACAGGAGGTGTGTGTCCCTCGTCCGGGCTGAGCATTTCACCTGGCTCATTTTTCTGGGACCTCACCATGTGCATTCCCATCACCTACCGCTCCCCAGAAAGCACATCCTCTTGAAGCATCAGAAGCAGCAGTTTAGAAACACCTGCCTGCAGTGAAGTGATAGACGCTTAAAACCAAAAATGGCATCACTGCCCTGTTGCAGCAATAGGGTCCTGTCCATGATTTTTGAAGTGATGAGGCAAGCCATTGCGCTTTGCCGTTGCTGCTCTGTATCACGCTCGATGTGCTGTCAGCTAATAAGGGACAGTGCTGTGAACTTGCCTTGCCAGTTAGTAAAACCCCTAGCTGATTTTGTTACAGACCTGGGGGTGCAAGCAATTTAAATTTGAGCATACTTAGGGCTCCTGAAGTGGCCAGCTGGCCTCCCACTGACACCCCTGCAGCTCATTTTGTGATGGTCCTTACTCCCATTCCTCCCTTAGTCTGTGCTTTCTGCTGGAAACCACACATGGCTTTGCAAGTATTCACTGCACTAGAAATAATTTTGTGACCATGCCTTTGCCTGAGTTTGTGGTTCTTTGCAGCCCCATGCACTGCAGAGCATGTGTTGATGTGTAGCAGACGTGGTGCTTAGATGGTGCAAGGATCCCACTTTTCTGCTGGAGAATCCCTGGCAAAGAGGGGAGCAGCGCGAGCCAAAATTCAGGGTGCGCTAAGCTTTCGTGGGGGATCAGCAAGCACACCCACAAGCACTTTGCTCTGCCCTGGTGCTTGCACTGGAGCACCTGTGAGGCAGTAGGTTTGCCACATGTACTAATAATGTGTAATGCGCCGCTCTCATATATTGTTTCCTTCAGGCCTGGCAGCCTGGAGCAGAACACAAAGTGTAATGTATGAAACAAAACCCACTTGAAAATTTTCAAGAGGAAATCTGTTCAGTTCCCCTGTTAAAGTTATGTGCATATTTTCACTGGCAGAACTGATGGGGTTTTTTTCTCTTTCCAGCTCATAGGAAGTGGCAGAAAATTTTGTTGCACTGGGTGAGCATTTTATTTATTTATTGCATTTCTTGTTTCTGCTCTGAGGTCCTCCCTCCCCCTGAGAGGAGGCAGGCCCTGTAAGGCTAGGTCTTGTAAAGGGTGGATGCAGTGAGGCTCCAGCCTCACTCCAGAGCTCATCCGGGTTAAAAGATGAAGGGCTAAGAAAAGCATGTACTGCACAACGTTAACCTCTTAAGAAACAGTGCTTACAAGAGAGCTGGAGAGCAGGTCCCTAGGAGTTAGAATTCAACATGCCCTGCCACTGTGAAGGGCATTAAGGTTTTGTTTAATTTGTCTTTATTAATAAATCTCTTCCTACCTTTCCTTCCCACCCCACCCTTGCTTTGGGGATAAAGCTGGAGGGGCACAGGGTGTTAGACTGAACTGGCAGTGCTGCAGGGGGGGACCACGGCACCCACCAGAACAGGATGGGACAGCAGCACGTCAAATGCAGTGGAGGGTGAGCAAGAAGGAAGACTTGGCTTATAATAATACATCCCCATCCTCATTCACATCAGTGGTGGTTGCAGTCCTCCTGCAAAGGTGAAGAACTGATTGGCAAACTGATTTCTTGTAAAATCAGGAGGTATCATGAACCAATCAGGGAGGTAAAGGCAAATGACAGAAGACATCCATTCAAATGCCCCCTTCTTCAGACCCCTGCCAACACTGTGGTTTGGGATTGGCAGCTCCCCTTCGGGGGACATGCAGGGGCAGATGAAGTTGACGATAATTCTGAATTTTAGGGCAAAGTTCCCACTTCCCATCTTATGTTACTTACACATAGATGAGAGCATGGTCTACTAGATCAAACACTGTTTTGTTGTATGCAGTTGCTCAGTGGGAAGTTCTGTGTAAAGAGAGAATTTTTTTTGAACAGACCATATAGAATCAGCTGAATATAGTTTCACACTGGGGTTTGAAGAGTGGACGAAGAGTAGACAAAGAGTTCCAGCACCTGTTTATACAGCAGGTAATGGCAAACCTGCGAAAACCGTAGTTAAGGTTCCTGTTGTATTGAGTCCTGTGGCTGTAGGTTTTGAAATAGGAATCAAGCTTCTCTAGGTATACTAGCATATAACTTATGCATGCTTGAATATCTAAGTCAAAGTTGAGCAAGAACAAGTGTTTGATAACCATTATTTAACTGTTGGGGAAGCATATTTCAAATGCAACACACTAATTTAACCCCCCTTCTCTCCTTCAGGCAGAGCAGAACAGGTAGAAAGAATAAAAGCAGTGGGAGGAAAAATCCTACACAGGGGAGCCTGGCCACAGTGTAAATGCAGAGGATAAGCTCCTGTGGATCAGTTTCTCTTACCCACGCGCTAGAAAACAAGTACATGTCTCATCAAAGGACACAGAAATCACACCATTTGTAGCTCATTGCCTCTTCATTTATTTCAAGTGGTGCCTGAACCTCTAATGTTTTCCAGAAGAAATATACCTTCCAAGATGCCAGGTACCAGACAAGTCCATTATTTTAATTCTGTCCTTCCCCGACATCTTGTACATAGTTTCTTTCACTATTTCATCTGAATCCCCCTCAATGATCCTTTTTGGCAACTCTTTACCTCAAGTATTTTAAGGACTGCATGTTCATATCTCGGTCACAACAGCAGCTGCATGATTATTGTCATCTAAAAGATGTGGTCTATCCTGGGAATATTTTCTATTGGTGTAATTCAGGCATTCTGGTCCTTGTAGTCACCAAATACCTACAGTTCTTACAATCCTGTCTTAGTAGGCTCAGATATTGTTGACGTAGACACTTCAGTCTAAGTAGGAATGGTAAGAATAAAGCCTTCTTTCCTCCCTTGTGGCAAACTCGTGGCAAACTAAATCAGATTCCCACAATGCTCAGGCAGTGATACTGCATGCCACAGCTCAATTTTTGTCCAGCTGTACGCTTGCAATTACAGAACAGCAGAACAGAGTTCATTCCCATTTTTATTCCTGCTTGGTCTCCTCTGGTGTTTGCTGCTGGTATGAACAAAATCATACTGGTAAGATTCTTTGGAGAATTGCCTTCTAAAACCATCATGTGGAAAAGGTAGCACATGCAAATGTATACTGAGCTGCCTTCCATTAAATATACTGCAATGCCAGAACAGGCTGAAAATTTTGTAACATATGGTCTGGATCTCAGTCTTATAATTGGGCTGAACTTGGCCAAAACAGACTTCTAAGCATTTGGTCTTATCAGAACAACTAAGTCTCTGTAGTGCCATATGTGATATCTTTGACCTGAATTTGATAAATCCTGTTAAACCTTTGTAAGCATTTGGTAACCAGCTATGCAATGGACTTAAAGGAAGTGACTCTCCACAGAAAATCTGTAAAGCACGTGAATGTGAGTCCTACAGATTGGCAGGGTAAGAAGTATAGCATGAAAATCTTGGGTGTTTTGTCCTCCAGGCCTTTGGAAAGATGGGAAAAAGACTTCTACTGTTGGTGGCAACCTAACTCAGGATAATAAATAAATATCACTGCTTTAATATGCAAGAAAGGAATAGAAAAAAACCCTACCTTCTCAATGTAGCTTTTTGTTTCAGTGCTTTTTAGTGCATGCAAAGGCTCTTCCCAGCATAATTTCCATTCGGTTGCAATTAGAAATGCTGCAGTACAGATGACGGACTAAAAGGTGTTAATGATGTATTTGTACATCTAATGTCAAAAGTTTAAAGTCATGTCTTTTAACGGAAGCTAATGAGATCCTAAACGATGATTCCAAGTAAAGCATAGTCATTATGGCCACACTGCTGGCAGCACCGTGCTCATGCCATCCTGTCTCTCAACATTTACCGCCAGCATGCAAAGAAGCCAGGCAGAAAACTCTGCACACATACTTTCATTTATCAACAGAAGTCAAACTCTCATGTAGAGTAACTGTAAGATAAGTGTCCCGTCTGTCAGATGACAACCCTGCCTATACTTTCAGCAGGGAATCAAACAGGAATCCATACAATTCAGAGGCAACATGTTTTCCAAGCGATTGGGAAAGAAATCCATTTCCCCCCTTAATGGTGAAATGTTGGACCCAAAGGATTATACAGCTTGGCTGCCAAGCACCTTTTATTAAAAACAAAAACAAATGTAGCACAACTGTCATTAGGATTTGAATGTCTGAAACAGGCTGAACCTAGGAAAACCGCAATCAGTCCTTCAGGACCACAGAACAATTCTGTAGCTGTCAAAACAAAAATTAAGCCTTCCTATAAACTGGCATAAATTGACACAGGAAAAGCCGACTGCTGCCGATGTAAAAAATACATAGTTCAGTCTGTTGGCTGCTGAGTGTATCTACAAAGCTTATTCAGGGCTACCACCAGGACACAGGAAAGGTTATCAAAATATCAGCCATCCTAATGCCTACTTTTGCTCTGGGCCCCCAAAGAAAACCCCGAGTTCACCTCTTGCCCTCCACGTTTCCCTGTGCTGCACTGTGTGCGCCGAGTGTGAAGGGAATATAAAACCAACTGTTCTTCTTGCATTCTGCCCTGTCCAAAAAATGGGTTGCTTTGAAGGAAGCAATTTATGAAAAGATACATTAAGCAGGGCCAATGTTTTGCCAGCCAGTCTTAGAGATGCTGCTGCTCTGTTTTCCCGAAGCATGTTACTAATATAAATGGTGTGCTTATGCCACCCACGACACCGTGTCCATGCGGCGTGGCACAGCATGGACCTGGTGCATCAGATGCTTTTTGGTATGGTCAAGTCAGACCTCTCTGACAGCACTGGGTATGCTGCGGTCCCAGAGAGTTCAACCTGAGGCTGCTATGAGGGCACACAGAGCCCCCGAGACCTGCACAGGACTTTGCTGAAATGGAGTCAGAGTTTCCCACCAGGGTCAAGAGTCTTTGGATGGGATGTGATTTTTGGTTCGAGGGCTAAGCCAGCCAGCAGCTGTGTCAAGGTTGCAACCCCAGCCCAAAACTGAAATCACGGCATGCAAAAATTGTAAAGGAAATTAGGTTTTTTTCCAAAATGTCTGGCTTCTCTTCCTGATAAAAATGGTCTGGGTATCTTTGAGATGAATAACCAGAAATTTGGATTTTCCCTGCAGGTAATTCAGTGAGGTTGTTGAATGTAAAGAGTGTAAACCACAACTCTCATTTAAAAGCTAAAGTCAATTTACTTGTGCCTTTTCCACAACCTCTCTGTCAGCATCCTAGAAGAGCTCTTCTGAAATTGAAATGTCTTCCAAAATAGTGAACGAATATGAACTTTTGTAATTGTTTACAATTCACACCAAGACATGTAACCCTGTGGGAAAAGTTTCATGCAGATCAAAACGTCTTTCTCCACTTTTGGAGCAATGAATGGTCAAGCAAGAAGGGATGTGAATATTTTTATCAACCTCTTAGGAGAAATAGATAACATATAAATCCAGCAATCAGATGAATTTATAACATCACTGTCTTTTCAAGAACATTTTCTGCAAAGCATAAAAAATGCATTGTGGAAACATTGTTTGCTGAAAACAATGCTAACCTGCCAAAGCACTTATTTGAAAATGTATTTGATATACTAATGAGTGGGTGTTTAAGGATTTGGAAATACAAATGAAAATGCGTGATGCTATCTTGCAAGGGTAGGTAGTCCGTTCATTTGTGACATTTCAGGATGATCAAATTAGTGCAGAGAGAGAGCAAAATATTTTGTTTGTGACATTATCTGCACACAGAGAGGTCCAATAAAGGAACTCAAAAACATTTCCTTTTCCAGATCCTTTCGAATTTACGTTGACATTACAAACCATCTAAGTGAAGCACAGAGTTATTTAAAAGCGTACCTGTAACGCATATGGTTTTGGAAGCGCTGCTTTGTTTTTCTGATGGATCTTGTTGAATCAGTTTTTTTTCCAGTCTATTTGTATTAGCTGGGTAGAGTGTTCACAGAAATGCAATTGTGTATTGTAATTTCACTTTGATCACAGTCATTTTCTTTCTTGTGTTTCCCAAGCAGTCTTCTAGAAAATACAGCAGTAATGGTATGCAGCAGTGGATATTGAACTGCTTGCAAACCACTCAGGCAGCTCATAAAAACATTATTAAAAGGCAAATGCCCTTTGTGCTCATAACTCCTAAACTACGCAAGCTGAAGTGCTTTAATACTTCTAATGCATTGTAATATATTGAGATGTGCTCTGCTGGAGTTGGTGCTGTGGCTTTCCAGCTGATAGCTTTTGCTGTCCTGTCAGTCACCAGTTTGATTTGACTCTGACTCTCCCTCCAGTTCAAGATGGGTGTCTGAGCGTGGTTTGCTGGGGAGCTGGATGACAGGCAGGTGGCACATATATTCTTCCTGGAAACAGAAGGATCCTTTTCGGAGCATGCTGAAGCATCTCCCTGGTACCCGTGAGTGGTCTCGTCCCAAACCATGGGGGCTTTGGAGATGCTCAGTCCTGTGAAGGTACTCTGGCTCACTTGCTAATGTGAGTCTGTCCCAAAAATGGGGCCTCTGGGACAGCTGTGAAGGCCACATAGGGAACAAGGGCTTTCTGTGCCCACATGCTGTGAGTGCGTCACTTGGTAAAATAATAATGGCGCTATTTTAAAGGCATCGTTGTTGTTCACTGAGGAAGTGGCATATTGCTTTAGTTTCTGAATGCATCAAATAGCTGCCTTCCCCTCTCCTGAGGTCATCTCTTGCTCAGCAATGTCCATGAATGTAATGTTCAGACATGTAAGTTTACTCCTTTGCCTGCAGAACTGGGAGTTCGTCTGAGCATGTGCTTTCTCTCAAGATCAGACCCTGTGCTGGTGACCTGCAGCTTTCCCCAAGCAGAGGAGAGAAAGGATACTTGCCACAGCTTTTAGCAGCTGAATGAGTATTGCCAAACCTCATAGCGTACTGGGGACACTTCCCATCATGGCAGCTGCCCTGGGTTCAGTGTATTTTTCTTCTTCATTGTAGATTTTGTTTGCTGTAAAGTTTACTGTAATTCTCTTAATCTTTTGTCTATCTTGCTTATTTCTGCTGTAAACTAAGCATTAACTTTATACTGTCTACTGGGTCCAGGGTTTGTAGCCTAAAAAAATTTTTCTGGAAATCAGTTATAAAGGTTGCAGAATATGTTGGAACATTTAAGACCTTCACACAGACGACAGGGACCAATCTAGCCAGTATCAAATTGTCAACATATTATCTATTTTTTCTGTTGGCCTCAAGATCCTTATCTCAAATAACAATTGCTCTATTGGCATATGATTTCCCCCAAAATACACTTCCCCTTTTGTAATGAGTAAACTGTACTGCCTTCTTTTCCTCCTCTCCACTGCTCCCTTCCCCATCCTCCACTCCTGGCTCTAAATGCTGATATTTGATAATTTGACAGCTTTGGTCTAGATAGGAAAGAGAGTGTTCCTCCCAGAAAGACCACTTTCCATGGTGTGGTTTATGTTTTCACCATACCCAGAAGAAGGTAGTAGGTGACGAGCTGAAGTCTAAATTAGAGCACACTAGCTGCTTTGTGCTCCATGCCTTTGAAGATGGTACGTGCTTACAGTAAGCTAGCTTCAGATCGCAATAGTGTTTTTAATGTCATCGTGGACAGAAAATCCATACTTGGGGTCACATACGCTCACATTCCCCCCAGACGCAGTGCAAAACACTTCCATGCTGATTTCCATCAGCCACCCATTTTCTCCAAGGCCTTAGAAGATGTCTAACGCTGAACTTCTGTCCCACCCACTCTACAATGAGATCGTTGTCATCTGAGATGCTACATGCCCACGTAACTCCAAACTTGTTTGAACAAGTTTTTGGTGTAGAAGAGGCAAAAATTGCTTTTGAGAAACATATGACGAGTGCAAAATTGCCATATTTTGAACAAAACCTGTTATTTTATTTACTGCATGGCAGGCAAACTGGGCACTCGGAAGGTACTTGATGAAAACCATGTTTGTGGTGATGGGGCTGTTATTCCAGTTAACTTGCCAAGCTACAAGTGCTAGCATACCCATGCAGGGAGACTTAGAGACAGTCTTATAGCCAGGTTGCAAAGGTACAGGACTCATTATTGATTTGTTTGTTTAAGAAGCTTCAGTGTTTGAGAGAGGTAAGATTTTGCAGCATAATATTTTGAGAATGTTCAGGGAAACTGGGTTGACGTGCAACTGATGTGGTTGACACTTATTAACATTACATTAGATACCTTTGCAAAGCAAAGATTTCAAGTGGGTGGGGTTTTTTCACTGTGTTGTCTTTTGTGCATTAAAATTGCATGAGAGTTTCTGACTTAGAGCAATGAGATTTGCCACTAATAACTCTTTGACACAAAGAAAATTATTTGCTGGTTCATAGGGAGTTTGAGTATCACAGAGCTGTAAAAACTCATCAGAGAGGATCACCAGAGATTGGAAATGCATTTATTGTACAAGTGAATCAGTGTTGTAGCACAGTCTTCATGGGTCCCATGCAGCCAGTAACTGTGAGGCTTTCTCTAAATGGGCTATGCCATTTAACAAGTCCAATATTTAAAATGCGTCAGGCTTTCTGTGTGCCTGCATGTGCTTCTATCAGGGAAATCCAGGAACACAAATTTAAATTGGCTTGGTAAATGAAAGATGGAAGAGGCATCCTCCTTCTAGAGAGATGAACAAAACACTGAACACCCTTCACTTTTCCAAGGTTATGTACAAAGCTGGCCTCAGAAATGAGGTGCTTAGGGACATGGTTTAGTGGTGGGATGGCAGGGTTAGGTTAAAGGTTGGACTCGATGATCTTAAAGGTCTTTTCCAACCAAAGTGATTCTATGATTCTATGCGGATTCCTTGCTAGGACTGATAGAAAAAGCCACTTTTGCATTTCAGCCCTTTTACAGGGGACCTACTACTGACTTCCATGAGCTTAAGTCCATGGCCTTGCAGTTCTTGAGCAAAGATTTTAAATACGAAAGAACATCCCCTTGATTTTTAAATATTTTGTGTGTTTTGTTAAAATAAAGAAGACTGAGCAACAAATGACCTTTCTTGTATTTCAGTTGATTTACCAGATATCACTGGAGAGGCAGTTTTCTAAGGAGCATTACCATATTTAATATACCTTAAATTGTTTTTCTGGACTTAGTAGTACCATAGAAGAAACTCCAGCAATCCCATAAGATCTTAGACATAACACATTAAAAAAACCCCACTGTTTATACAGTCCCTGTCTCTGTAACATGGGAAAGCCATTTTCCAAGAAGGGTCTCCATCTCTCTCACATGTGGCATCAGTTCTTGATGTTCTCCCTGCCTATGTGAGCTCGAAGGTAAAAATGGATAGGAATCAGTTCTTCCATTCAAGACTAGGAAATATCCATCCATAGAACAATACCATCTCAAAATGCAGAGGTGCGGTACTCATCTCCACAATTAAGGTTATACAAAAAAACTCAGTAGGTAAAAAGCTGTCCTGGCACATCCAGTGGTTGGGAGATGATTTTTGCTGTTAACATTATTTCTTCAGTTCGTAAGTTACTTTGTAAACATATTTACGCACATGTAAAACACTGATTTTTTTTTTAGGAAATAGTCAAACTTCTCTTTTTGTCGTGTTTCTTCAGGTTCCTATGGCATCAAAGCAAACTTTTTCCTCATGCTGAAAACCCCTTATTCCCCATTTCTAGTCTGCCAAGCTTCTGTCATGTTAGGGTAATATTTTGTCTAGTATTCTCTTTTGCTAGCTCACAATGAAAGTACAGACATCTTGCAAGAAAAAATTGCTTCTGTTCGTTATCAGTAACCTCTCAGTCTAAGAAATTGGCATGAGCAACCAACCACTTCTGCTTTTCAGTGCTGTTATCCCTGCTCCTTAAGAAGTAGCAAAAAGTCTGACTTGGAAGTGAAATGTTTGGGGGGTTGTCCAGATGTAATTTCCATCCTATTTTGACTATTCCTGTTCTTGTTAAGCAAGTCTTCACCCTTCTCTCTTTCTTGCTAGTACCTGCCTAACTTGATAGGAGTGGAAAAATCTATGACTTATCTGCAAGTTTCTTTTGGATGTCAAAGTTTGGGCCACCTCAGTTTAACACTGACAAAGCTTTTTGGGGGTGTGTGTGGGGGGTGGGTGCATGTATATTAAATGTGTGCAGAAGCAGAATGAGCTGCTAAAATGCATCCATATCCACATTGCATCCTTCAGTTCCGCTAACGCAGCAGGGCTTGCAGTTATCTGCACTGCAAAGCTTCTCCTTTAAGGTTAATCATGCAGCTGTAATGTTACTGCACAGGTTTGGAATAACATTTGGCATTTAAGCGACACTTTTTTTTCCAGACCCCATTTGAATAAATTGTCTTTTGGGCAGAGCCCAGAATAATTTGGACAAATTCCAGATGGCCATTTAGAAACAGAGCTGGGCACAAAAGAAATAATCGTGCGTTTTCCATCACATAACATGTTGATATGCCTTGCTGTGTTTATAAATAAATAAATAAAAGTGTACTGAGAAAAACCTTCTCTGTAATTACAAACTTTGTATTTGCAGGTGGGTTTTGAGTCAGAGCCTTCTGAGGTCTGGTTGAAGTGGTGGAAGATTAGGTTATTAGTTGTCAAAGATGAATAGTAATCCTGACATACTTGGTGACGTACGAACACTGAAGGGATTTATATAGTCAAATTTAGGGATCTAAATTAGGAATTGAATCCTCCAGTACAAGTCAGCTCAGAGTGGTTTTCCCTACTGGCTATAAATGGAGCACAGGGAGAGTGACTTTGTATCTTACATACCTACAGTGAGGCACCTAAAATAGATGTCATGAATAATCCCTAAAATGCATACCTGTGTGCAGGAATGCAGTCATGAAACTTAATCCAATTATCTCTGTGACAGTTAGGTCCCATTCTGCTTCCCAGTACTATGTCAAGCTGTATGCTTTCTTCAGACTTGCTTCCATACACATGGCAAGAAGCTAACAACATTTTTCCTCCACCCTCCCTGCTAATAAAGCAAAAGGTATAATGCCCTGAATAACAGTAATTTCCTCGGGTGAAGAAGGTCACAGATTAAAATCCCTTTGGATCAAAAACCTGCAAATGTAGATTGTCACCTAAGTATTCAATCACCTACCTATAAGAGAAAGAAGGTGTCTGGAAGTATCTGCCTAATTCACATTCCACTAGGCTACCTAGGAAAGTTACTAAGATTCAAATATTTGCTAATTTTTTGCTATTTCATTCAAATACCGCATGGTCACTCTAGCGTACGGACTCAGACCACATTGCATTTTTGTCTTACAGCCCTCAAAAGTGCGGTGGCCGGCCAGGCAAACCTTTATAATTTCCACACAGCCCTACTGGTATCAGCAGAGCTGCGATGGCACAGTAATTGAGCTGCACAGCGCAGGTCTCGGCACAGGGTTAGAGAAATTACATTGAAGGTGAAAGGGAGGAAAAAAGCGACTAGCAAAAATTGGCTGAAAGGAAAAGCTTTCATTTTAGTCACACAGATGTCTAGTCAGGAAAAGCATTTGCATGCAAAGATCTGAAATAATGACAGCTCCTTTTAAAATAATAGAAATGGTAAATGTGGATTTCCTATGTGGAAAGCTGTAGGTGGGGACGTGGAATCAAGTTTAGGCTCTGTGTGTGTGTGTGTGTCGGCTGAAATGAGAAGATGGTACCTTTATATAAAGATAGGACATCTAAGGTCCATTCATCATTTTTTAATCCTTTCAGAAATGACTTATTACCCAGGAAAAGCAAACAGAGCAGCTGATTCCATCTGAGTTTAGAAATGTATGATCTGGGGTGAATTTTGGGAGATAGGATATTCACAAGATGTTCCACTAATATTGTTATTTCTATTGCAGGAGTGTCCAGGGGCCCAAGCCTTACAGATGGTATTCAGAGGCACTCCTGGGTGACTTAGAAACAGAAGTCTGGTGCCTGCTTGTGATTTTAAACATACTTACACTGCAAAGGAATAATCATTGCGTACTGTATTGAATATTTATAGGCGCACTGTAGCTAGCTTTTCTCTGCTTTGGAAGCAGGGCCATTTGTGGACTAAAGCCTATTAAGTCCCTAAAGGTTATATATATATATATGTGAGTGTATATATATATAAATATATATATATATATATACAGAAAGACTCAAATTCTTTGCACAGGAATCCACACCTCCACTGAAAATATGTTAATGGCGCCACAAAATAAAAGTCAAAAAAGATTTCTCTGGTTTCAGAGTGTAATAGTGATGCATATGCAGATTAAATGAGGGCATTTTCTCTTTGTTGCTAAATTCTTAGGGACCCATGTGGTCCCATGAAATGTGAAAAAACCCCCCACATCAGCATATCCTACACTGAAATTGGTACTGGAGCTATTGGCAAGCTGGGAGAGAGTGTCTGCTGCTTTGCAGTTGCAGAGGGGATACAGTTTACATTGCTAGGCACTTTGAATATCCCGCTCTGAGCACCTATGGATGATGAATACACAAATTGTTCCTTTCCAGAATAATTTAGTACAGTATTTAGATGCTGTACATCGAGTAAATAAGAGAAAAGAGGGTTTTTTCGTGAGTTCTCCTTGCCTACGGGGACTTCAGCTCTATACTTGGAGCTATGCTGCAGAGTGTTTTTTGCTACCTGTAAGGGATCTGAAGACCACTGCTCAGAGACATCAGGCTGAAAAATGCTGATTTAAGGATGTCTGCCTAGTGGGTTGTGATTGCATTAATTACAAACCATGTATCATGGACATCTTGTTCCTGCATTTGTAAGATTAAAGTAGGCTATATAAATAACAGTCATTACAGGGTTTTTAAGTGGATGACCATTCTTGCTTCGAGTAGCAAATTTGGAGAGCTCATTATCTGTATATTTCCACTAATGGGAGGGACATTGCATTCTACTGTTACAGATACGGCACTTCAACTTTTTTTTGCTTTTGTGCCAGTGGTACTGTTTCCTACTGCAGTGAACTACAACGGCTAGAGTCACAGCAAACACGAATGTTGTGTCCAGCCCTGGACTTTCCAGTGAGCACGTAAGAAGGTATCTAAAAATACATGAGCATTAGGCAAACTATAGTCTACACAAGCTTGGGTCCCAGGCTGGTTAAAAACCCTTGGAATTCAGTTTGGAATTGGAAGCTAAAGCAGTAGTTGGCAGCAAACCTACCTCATTTCTACACTCTTGGAGGGTCCCACCTCTACAAGAGCTCCCTGGTGGGGCACTTACCAGCCTGCTTTTTGGGGTACCATATGCTAGACGAAAACCCTCTGGCTACTGCATCGAGATCAACTCCATCGCTGTTTCGTCTTTCCTAGCTTATGTCCTTGACTCCAATTCTCTTGCCCACGTACATAGAAGGCAAAGGCAATCCAGCTGCCTTAGACCACAGGATTACTGCCAGTCCTCCAAGGCCACTTTTTTTTCTTAGCCTTGTGGGAGCATAACTTTACCTTTTCAAGGAGAGTTGACTCTGCACCAAAAGCAGTTTCTTTTACATTAAAACTTCACAAGGAAGTTGTGTAACTAGACCAAATGTTTGTGTGCTAGTCCCAATTTCACTGTTCTTCGTACACTACTAGACTGGATTGGAGCAATGTATTTTCAGGATGCCAAGTTTTCTATGTCAGACCTCTAGCTTCATGATTTCACCTCTAAAACACAAAATCTACTTTGTTTTCCATGACCATTTTCCTTTGGCTGTATGACCACAACTGTGAAATAGAGGTCCTGACACCCCCAAAGAGACTATGTCTCCTCCTTTCATAAAGCTTCTTTCTGTCACTCAGTTTTGATGTTAATGCTCACTCTTGGTTTCCTTGCCTAACTTCTGAGGATATTGCACTTTTTACCCCATCTACTTCAGGCTTGATTTTGAAGAAAATGCATTTTAAGAGGGATGCATGTATTGGGTATTTTCTATTTTCCTCTGGAAACACTGAGTTTTGTGTTGACTAACCACATATGCAGACAAGAATTATTATATATAGACCTACAGAAATATTCCTGGCTGTTCATATAAGAAATCTAAGGGTATAGTAAAACATGATTCATAATATCAAACTGGAATTGTATGGCATCAGTGTCCAAGTTACTTATTACAATCTAGGGTACTATGACTCATCTTCAAATCTGAGTTAAAGTTCAAAGGAGAATTTGAGTTTCTGCTACGTGGCATTAAATCGGTAGAAATGGCAACGGATATCAAAACTGGTTTGCCATGTGCTGCCTCCGGGTATTGCAGGCAGTGACCACATTTATCTTATCCTGCATTACATCTCAATTTTGGGGGGGTATACTAATACATACCTAACTTAAAGTAAGTCCCATGTTGTTTTCCAGTTACTGTATTAGCCTTCTTAGCAGAATCAGGATGGAAAATGATTGCTTCTTCTCCAGGCAACTAATACAGCCATGCAATGAATTTTCTTATTCATTCCCAGTCCAGAGAACTTGACATAGTTTCATGGGATGCACTGAATAAGTAATGTTAATATTGCTGTGTTTACTCCTGGAGACCATTTTTGTTCTTGGTAAATTGATTCTCATTCATTCTGTGAGTGCGAAATGAACAGTTGTACTAAACACAATAGTTTCTCTGGCCTGCAGAGGAAAGGTGGATATAATCTATTTCTTTCCCTGTTTTTCAAGCTGGTGATTTGCAGAGTTGTTGAACTTTCAGCTAGGTGTTTGGGAATCAGGCTGCTTTCAAAATTGGGATATTTAGATACCATTGGGTACTCTGGCAAATTTCAGTGTCTGTACCTGAGGGAGTATTAACAAATAACACTCGTCTTTCCCAATTTTGACATATCCTTTTCAGTAGTGATGGGAACATGTAGTGTAGAACACAGATGATCCATTAGCAAAGACTCTTTCCTTACCAGGCATTAATTACACTTTCAAGAAGTTCAATGAGCATAAGAAATACAAATATCTTTCTTTCAATTTTATCAATGAACTCTGCAGTACGATTGTAACTTCCTCCGAGTCTTCTTTTCTGCAGTTAGGCTAGACACCTCTCACCTTTCCTGAGCCTTCATCTTTTTCCCACAAATTAGCAGAAAATAGAGGTGTGGAAAGGGGAGAAAGCCACAGATTTCTGGGAACTGTTGAAATAAACTCTATTTCAGTTCAGCGTTCTGCATTAGGTTTCTGTGTCTGGTGGGCAATTGTGTAAATCAGATGGCAGGTTCCAGCCAAGACCTAGCTGGCAAGGTATAGGTTTTCCAGTATAACTGGGAACTCTATGGGCTCTTTGGCTGCCAACAGTCCACCTCCATTAAGGTGACTTGCTGAGTTAGCTACTAATTGGCTTTATGCAATTAACTTCCAATGCTCATAAACCCTGTGATGTCTAAGGTACTTGTAAAACTGATGAATTCGTATGTATGATTTCTCTGAAGTGCGGAAATATTACAAGTACCATTTTCCAGATGAAAAGCTGGAACAGAGACAATTATCTGTTAATATTGTTCTACGTGTTAATTTTGGTAATGGTGTTATTATATTAAGCTTTTGTACAGATCAGGGAGTAACAACTCATCTTCATTCCTTCAAGTCACATAGACAAGGAAGAAAAATATTGAAGGACAGGCACAATCCATTAAAGCAGTCCGTGCTGTAGTGGTTTTGGTGTACGAAAAAAAAAAAAGAAGACAAAAGGAAGGACAACTTCTCATGTGTTTATTCTTGTTTAGCTTTTGTAGCAGTAGAGTTAGATACACCTATTTAGTGCGCTTAACTAGCAGATTAGTTGGCAGACTCTGCCTTCAGTTATCTTAACCTAAGCTATCCCAGAAGTGGGTGGCTGGGCCCAGCTGGTTTTAGTCCCACAGTCATGCTCTCTCTGGGCAGCAGCAGCACAGAAAATAAACACTCCTTGCTTTAGCAGGGTCCATTTCCATCCATTTGCTCATACAGCCCTCTTGTAGCAAGCTTTCAGTGTATTGGCTTTTTACTAAACACTGAAGAAAATGAGTGCAATTGCTTAAGGACGAAGGCCTCCTGTGGTCCAGTGTTCTGGGAGCAACTGAAGAAGGTGGCAAAGATATAAAAAGACACTTTTAAAAATACCTCCTTGTCTTTGTAATGTCATTTTCAAGTCATCCCTTGGGATTTGGTATTTATATCACAATATAAACTGTAGCTAAAGGCTTTTACAGGTTGTCTTTTGTTGTTCTGTTTGTATGTAAGCTACCATAGAAGTTAGCTGACGTCCTTTTTATTTTCTCTCTTCATTACAGCCACAGCAATACCTAAGTGAGCATATATTTCCAACCAAGTCTGTCAGCCTATGGCTTAAAATTGGGCATGCAGAGAAGTGTCTACATGTGTTTCTACCCCTAACAAGGGACAAAATCTACCACTATTCTCAGGGTACTGATTTCTGCTGGATGTTGGAATAAAAAGAGAAACTCACAGAGTTAATGGTCATGACATTTCCAGCTCCAGCTTTCTAGATGTTAATGTTGGAGAAAAAACCCTCAATTAACTATGCACTTTTGGTCATTAAAAGGAACTTAAATAATTTCCTCTGTCAGTAGTAGTTGAAGCTGGATGAAGAATAATGAGAAGTAAAATACTTTTCAGCAGCATTTTTTAATGTGTTTCTTGATTGGTTTTGGAAGTGGTCAAATAATAACAGTTTTTATTGAATGGACTGTTCAGCCAATAAATGACATTCCTTGTCCAGTGCTACTCATATAATTGTGTTTTATATATGCTCATGTCCACTGCTTTTACATTTTGAGAGCAGAGTTAAGAAGGCCTTATTTTGATAGAGCTGGGTAAAGTGATCTAAATGGATATAAATGTGTGGACAAACCATCTTTTCTGAAAACAACCATATTTCACTTGAAAATTTCCAGTGTGATACAGCGCCTGTGAACTTGCCTGACTGTCAGACCCCAGTCTTTGATCTTGAACCACTCTATGAATTCAGTCAGAGGCAAAGATCCTAAAGACGCTGACTCTGAAGTTATGTGAAATGGCATCAGGAAGGGGGAGATGTGAGAGGTTTCCCACCAGGAGAGATAGCTATGCCATGAGCATACCTTGTACTGAATGCAGAAGAATTCTTTTTGGGAAAAAGTGTTTAGAAATACCTTCCTCACAGGGTAATCTTCAGAGCTTACACTTTCTGAGAAACTAAATTGCCTTGGAGATAGAAATCTGTAGGAAACCTTGGTTTAGTTTCAGTCTTCACAGATGAGCTTGTTTCTAAGAAAAACATTTTTACAAAAAAGGAATATGCCCCGAAAGCAAACTGAACATGAGGCAAACATGGCGATACTACTTTTTCTTTGTTAAATTAGCTGATGCTGAGTGAATAGTGCTATTGTTCAACTCAGCTGTTAACTCTTAGCTGATTTCCTAGTGTTTAATTCCCAGATAATTTCAAAGAGATTTATGCATGAGCTGAGAGTTAAACATAGACTTAAATGTGGTACTGACACAGGCATTGTATAGGCATAAATTTAATAGGAAATATTCTGAATCCAGGCTTCAGCAACATCTTTAAGCACACTGAAGTTGAGGGATTACTCACGTTCCTACAGATCCCTGCAGCCCCTAGCACCACACTGAATTATGGTGTAGTAAGAGATCAGAACAAGTCTTATCTTTGAATTTGCTGAGTGCATTGAATCACTGAATTCTGGCGGTGTTGAAAGAAGCCTCAATCAGTTAGTTAGTTACTTCTCTTCTGCATCTGGCTTGGCAACCAGTCAAGGAGAACAACAGTGCTCATTTCCTATTCATGTATTATGCACAATTTGCTTTGAATACCTTGTTTATTCTAACACGAAGGCTATATTTTCATTTTGGTACTGCATTAATGGGAAGACGTGAGAATTGAGGACACTACTCAACTGTCAAGCCACAGATCAATAGACAAAAATTTTTAAATGGTTTTGAAATGCCTACATTGATAAAGCTATATCCATTATTCTTCTCTCTGCTACTGGGGTAGAAACAATAAATATTTTAAGAATCCCAAAATAGATTGAAGTAGTAATATTGACTAAGCAGAAACTGTTTGCCAGGATATTAGGCTTTAGTTGGTAGGATTTAAATATGCCTGGCATGTCAAAGCAATGTGACAAGCCAGTGTTTTCATAATGTTCTGTGTCTACCTCATAACTTGTTATGAAAGGATGATGACTGTTGCCAGCTTGCTTTGTTCTTATTAATATTTTTGAAGATAAGAAAGTGAAATGGCTCCATTTCAGGAATTAAGCCATTTCTTTGTGCCAAAACACTGACAGGAACTCTTGGTGCGGGAAGATAAATTAAAGTTCTGACTCCTGCATCACAAAAAAGAAGTCAACATTGCTTGAAAAGAGCCTTGCTGTTCAAGCTGGTGTTATTTTTTTTAACATTGCAGATGTGAATGTCAAGTGAGTTTTCTATGTGAATTTCTGTAATATGAAATGGAACAGACTGTTGAACTCAGGCACTTTGAAGCTCTGATTTTAAAAGTCAGGGATAATTTTAGGGAAGGAGAGATCAGGAGAATCAGCAAGTGGAACATGTGGACCTCAGTCGATACTGTAACATCAGTTGTGTAGCTGCAGCCTTGTTGTCTTTGCCACTGATTATTCCAGCTCCAGTGAAACTGCCCTTGCAATGCCTTCCCCTCCGTTCATGTAGATGGTATTTGAAGCCCTAGTGAATAGCTCTCTATCCACCTCCATTCTAATCCAAAAAGTTAGATTTTCCTATGGGTACAAAATGGCAAAACTCCCACCCAGACTCTTATCTGCAATAGCAGTAACCTCCTCCTCGAACACCTCACGTGGACCGGCTTTCTCTTGAGCTACCCTGGTCCAGACACTTCTGTCTGCTTCTTGCTTTATTTCTTTGACCTGGACACCCGTGTCCTTATGCTGGGTTCTTTCTCTGAGGCAATAAATACTTTTGTTCTCTTACTAGGACAAGACCCTTTGCCGTTTGGTGGAGCTCTTCTGATTAGGACCAGCCTTCTATTACCATGCTGGTGTATGTATTACCTGTGCCTTTGCCCTGGCAGCAAGCCCAGCCCTTGTGCCCTCTGCCAGATGGACACACAGGGTCATTTTCCACCCTCTTCTCTTGAAAGCCCTTCTCATGAGAGTTGTGCCCAGTACTCTGCTTGCTGATGATGGTAGGTAGAAAATGGATGGTGTCCATCTGGGGCTTCAGTTGTTCTTCTCTTTGCCTGTACTACTGCTTGGTTGCCTGCCTTTTACCATCTTCTGTATATTTGTCTGGGACTGGGAGCTCTTCGAGCAGAGACCAGCTATTTTGAAACTCCTGTGAATGCTGTAACACTTGATCTGATTGATGTTTCCAAACTGTGCTGTAGGCTGTATCAACACGCCTTACCTGATGGAAAATACCACTGGCACATGAAGGAAGTGACATGAAAGTCACGACCGAGATAAGAAGTGAAACCATTTATTAAAGATGACTCACAGGCAAATAGAAAAACCAGCCATCAGCACTTCAGAAGAGGTGTCACTGCAAACTGTCACCTCCTCACCTTGCAATAATTCTTAAATCATCTGTAGTTATGGACCAGTCCCTTTGCATCACTTTGCACACCTTGGTCTAACCGTTTCAACAGAGAGTAGTTCTTCGAACAGGACAAGCTCCTGGGCAGACATGGTTGAGACCAGGAGCAGGAGTTCATTTACTTGCAAAGAATGCATGTTGAAAGCTGGGGAGTGTAGTCCTTTGCTTTTCCAGTTTAAACAGAGATACAACAGACATCAAAGGAGGATGCCATATTGCTGGGAAATCACATATTAAACAGCTCTTTAGTGGAAAAGTGCTGTAATTTCTATCATATCTTACAAATATAAAGCAACAGAAAGCATATAAATATATCCTATATACAGAAACAATACAACACTGCTGTCTTGTAAGCAGGGATTAGTAGCAGGATGCTATTATAGAAACAGCACATATTTTCCCTTGGGAAACTTAAAACCCCACAAATTTAGTCCATTCAAGGCCACAGAGAAACAATGTGCTGCTTATGCTCTTGGTTCCTTTCCTAGTTACTGAGATTGACATTTTACGAACCAGGTTTCTGTCACATTTTCCATTTTGTTTAAAAACGACAAAGTTCGTGGATCAGCATCCTTTTTTCCATTAAAAAAATAATTAGCTAAATGTATTCCTCTCCACATTTACATTTTTGTTTCCTTTATTTGGTTAAACCAGACAACATGCAGTTATTTTAACTCTTCAATACAAGAGCATAATTGATGGAGCGATACTGTTATGAAGTAGTTTAGGAAGGGTTTTAGTAGAAAAACACAAGAGATTAATCTTAAACTAGTTTAATTTAAACAGTTCCATGACAACAGCTGGGGACATAACTTCTGGGAAATGTGGATGCAAATTCAGACTGGAAGATAAGACTGAGTGAAATCAATGAGTTGCAGCTGCTGCATCTGACACAGACGCTACTACATCTAGCAACATCTTTTTAGGTCAGAGGCAGGCTGAGCCCTAAGATAAGCAGCCATCCATCTGTCTTATGGCAAGCTGCAGCTGGACATTAGGTGGCAACTGAATTCTTCACCACTCAACTTGCATTTTCTTATTTGTCATTTTAATAGTGATTCCTGTGCAGTTCGGGTGCCCTTTCCCCCTCCCACACACTACCTGTGATCGCCAACTGCGTAACGAAGAAGGTCATTCGAGATTTCCGCTTCCTCCTCCAATTAGAGAAGAGCACGATGGCATTTCCAGCAATTGTGACAATAAAGAGAATCCAAAGAGTCACCAGCTGCTCTGTCTGCATTGGAGAGAAGGAAAAAAAAGCATATCAGTAGGTGGGTGGGTAGTGACTGGGGTTAAGCCAGTCAGTTATCATAGTACAAATGAAATGAGATTGGAAACAAGGAGTGAAATGTGGGTTTTGCTAATTGGTTTCTAATTATTTAGTCTAAAAGATATTCTTGTTCTTTCAGAAAATACTTAACATGCACCACTGCTGGTGATGTTCATTTCAGTCCAATTTGCAGTGGCTGTATATTACTTCTATCTTCACAAAACCACTAGCAGTGTCTGTGTTCTGCACTTAACACTAAAATGAGAGGCAGCCTTCAGTTTCTGGTGTTGCTCCAGCAAACTGTGAAATAACCAGCTGCCTCACTTTGTAAGGAATATTGATAGATGGGCTCCTTTGGAGAAATGGGGGAAATAAATACTTCTCTCCTTCCCAGCTCCAGTGAGTCTGGGTCATCCACAAGCCCTACGAAAATCAGACATCCACACCATGATCTAGATGTGCACCAAGATTGAACACAAAGCATAAACCACTGTAAGGAAAAGTAAAATTGTGTAGCGAGCGATACGTGATGACAAAACGTCCCCTAGTGGTAGCGTGCACAAAGAAAGGAAAGTGAGAAAAAAAGTTATTCGTGCTCTCAGAGCATCAGAAACCTCTGGCTGCAAGAACAAGGGCGTATATATCCACGTTTGCTTGTTTTGTGAGTGCACGCCCAATCTTCTCCCGCCTTTTGGCCTACCAAACCCCATTTGGTCCTCTCCAGGTGCAGGATAGTTATTTTTCAGTGGCCACTCTGTAGGTTTCCCCTTGTCATGTGAAAGTGTGAAGTTTATGTTTTCTCCATAGCAACCAGCCAGCTCTGAGCCTGAGAATCACTGAGTCTGGTGAGCATGGGGTAAGCTTGGAGAAAATATTCTGCATTTCCGCAAAATTCTCACTTATAAAACCATGTCCTACGTAAAGCTGTATGGAGTGGCATGGAGGAAGACGGTTCTGCTGCTCTTCTGCAAAGACAAGTAGAAGAGAGAGGATTTTTTTTGCAAACAGGTTTGAAGGGTGTAGAGCAGAGGAACTCAGGAGAAAAAATACCCTAATGTAGCCAACAGCAATAATATACACATTATTATCTGAGTCAAAGAAATAAAAAATACATATATGGCTCAGTAGAACTGGTAGTTATAAAGGTAAACCCAAGTTCCATAGGGATCCCTCTCCCAGAGCCTGCTACTCCCAAGCAGACCCCTGTCATTGATGTTTCAGGAGGAGACAGTCCGTATGAATGAAATACAGAAGAGCTTTCAAGCCCCCTGCTCTGCCTTCTTGAAGCTTTCCAATGCTTCAGACGCATCGGTCACCTGGATTCAAATCCTAGCAACTGGGATGAGTTTCAGGTTATGTCAAGGAAGTTGTCTGACATCTTCCAGTTCCTGACACCAAAACCATAATGTGGGAGCTAGTGGAAAATAGAGGAGGCAGGTAAGGGCTGCTGTTGAAGAGGGATCCCAGCTGCTGGCCCTACAGAAGTCATCTCAAGGCACTGTCCTGAGCAGGTGGGGGGAAGGAGGCTGTCAGTGAGACTTGTGCCTACCTGGCTGGGCTGATGATGGAGCAGAAGAAGAGGAGAGCACTCACTGAAAGTATTTGGCAGCCACTAACCCATGACTTGTCATGAGTGAGCAGAAACCAGGGCTCCTGCTGCCTGCAAAGAGAAAATGGCTCTGCTGTGAGTGCGGGGAGGGAAGGTGAAATGGCAGGAAAGGAGCAGGGGTAAAGAGCTTCTTGCTCTGCCATGAGCTTTAGTGCCTCCTCAGCTTTTAGCCCCCTCTCAGCCAGCAGCCATGGTCCCTCCTCTACTGGGGAGCCACTTGTGGGAACCAGCCTCAGCTTTGCTCCAGGTAGGAGACCACACTACACTGTGGGTTACGCGGGCACGCGGGAAAGGCAAGACCCGGTGTATGAGCAATTTGAGGCTGCGCTCTGTGTCTGAACCCAGAGATTAGCTTAAGCATACAATGAAGGCTGTATTTAGATGGTTTCACTTTTCCCAGCATGATAACTTTTGCCAGCGTAATCTACCGTCTGGGTCAACCCACCTAACTTTAAAACCCTAAAGAGAGACAACTGCTCTAAATTGTCATAGTGCAGTATCTCAGAGATGAGTCACCATTCATCTCACCTACCCTGGGATGTCCTGTCTCCACTGATAGAGCGACCTAGATAAGACAATTTGTGTGGGCTGGATGCTCAGCTTTTTGACAAAAAAACCTCCACCTTCTTGGGTGTCTGCAAATCTATTTAATTTCTGGGAAACAAATTCCCTTCAAAATGTGTGGCAGAGACATGGTGGAACTATTTTTATGGGAATGCTTTGCTTTGCACAGGAATTGGAAGGAAGTGTCTTTTTGTCAGGTAATTAAAATTAAAAAGGGTAAGATTTCACATCACTTTTGTCCTTGAAATCAGTGGGTTCTCCTCAGGGTTTGGTTTGTCTTTTTTCCATTTCAGAAAACATCTTTCACACATGAAAAAGACTGAAGGGCAAGACTTGTTCCAATTTTCTCTGGTATAAAACCAGGACAGCATTTTCTTGAAAGAAATCATTATACTGATATGGGTACGAACAGAACAAGGATCTGCGACTCAAACTGTCTTACAATTCCTGCAGAAGAAATAGCTATGGAGCAACAGAGACTGTGTTAGAGGGGTGTTTCCCCACCACAGGGGCGCATCACATATGATCAGTTTAAATCCCCTCCTGCCAAGTTAAAAAGCAGTGCTTAACAGTTAAGCAATTTTAGGCTAAGTCTCTATGGAAATATATGATTAAACCAGACTATGAAGATAACCTAAAAGGTGCAAAAGCTGAATATAAGGAGGTAAGTTTGAAAGGCTATAGACAAAGGAATAAAGCCAAAGTTTCTATTAATCTATTTGTGGTAGCTGCCATTCAGATAGAAGAGAAAAAGATCTCATTCTTGTGGCTTAAGGAGCTATAATAATAGGCAACTCAAATCACTGCAGCCTCTCTCAGTCTGTGTTAGCTTGCAGAATGAAAACTTCTGTGGTTATTAATGGGATGCCCACTGTGATAAAGGCCTTCATGGAGGCTAGGATTAGAAGTCAAAATTATCTTGATGACTTGGAAACATGCACTGGAAAAAAAAAAAAAAACAACCAAAGATGCCATTCAACAAAGGAGAAGTGCAGGACTGTACCAGAGCAGTGGGTATAATCACATTAGGTTGGGGAAGCCTTCAAGACATCCTCCCTCGCATGCAGCATGTAAAGTGCCCCACAAGTGGAACATGATTAAATGATGTCACCTTACCATGAGAGTGACAACCATGGTCAAGGGATTGACACTGTCTCGTGTGCCTCTGCTCTAATCCTTCCACTGTACTCAGCCACGCTTCAGGTGAGACACAGAGCAATGAGTTGACAGCAGTCTAGAGGATATAGCCAGGCGAAAAGACTGAATGAATGAAGTTGCTTAATCTAGCCAAAAGGCAGACTGCAGGAAAATATGAACATAGCCTTGAAGACACAAAAAGACTGATGAAAAAAAGGAAAAAGAATAATCTCTTCTTCAGATCCACTGCAGACTGGACAAAAATCAGTGAACCAAAACTGCAGCACGGAATTCAGGTTGATAATTTTTAAAAATTGACTTAAAAATATACCATATATGTACAGATTGGTTGAGTCAGTGAAACCTTCATCTGTGAAGTTTTGAAAATAAGTATTAGATTAGAGAGATGGCTGATTGATCCTTGAACTTCACTCCACCTGCATTTTCTGTAATTTTGTTGTATTCATCACCTTAAGGTTGCTTAGACGTAGAGGTGTTTATTTTCATGTCTTGCTTGTTCATCAAGTAAAAATCCTCTTTTTGTAACAACCCTCAGCAAGGTGATTTACCAAATAGATTGTTTAATAACATGTTGCACAGACATCAGAGGCATTCTGGATAAAAAGAAAGATAATATCTCCTAAACCCCTGTATAGAAGCTTTTGGCAAGGGCTGCTTTTGCAATGGGCATTGCTAACTACATTACATGAGAATGCTGTGAGACAGACTAGTGCGATACACCAGTTCTTTTAGAGTAGAAAAACGAAAGATGCTGGTGACTTAATTAAGGTCACAGAACAAATCAAAGTCAAGGGGATTTCCTTGGCTTGACTACAACCATTGCATGCGCTACTATTCCACAAGACTGCTGTGTGTGGAGCATGGAAGTGCTTGACATCTGGAGTGCATATTCATGTTTTGCTAATTTGCTTTAAGATTAAAACCAGCTTTAGTCAATGAAGCATGCCTCTTCATGAGTGAAATGTAAGCCAGAAAACCTGTCTGAAGATTGTGTGCATTTTTCCTTTTATTGTAGAAGAGGCTTGTTATTTTGTCTGACAAAATTTCTGAATCCATAGGCTGCGGTAAGTCTAGCAAGAGGTGTATTCCGCTTTATACTTGAGACAAAGATCATCCCTGCAAGCAGCTTTAATCAAGACCATAGTTAAAACCTTTCAGAGACACAGGGAGATATTTTGGTGCCACAATGCCATCCCTCCTTCCAGTTCTTCCCAACCAACTTCCTTGCTCACTCATTTCTCAGTATTTGTATCCCCTCTGTTGGGAAGCACCAGCCATGGCTGTGGGACAGGGATATACCTGATAGCCCATCCCAGTGGAAGTGCTGTTGCTCACATCTTGAGGTGCAGAGAAGCATTTGCCTGCTATCAGAGTAGTTGCCTAATAGAAAGAGAGGTTCAACTATCACCGGACAAAACACGTTTGTACTTGAACAGGAACCCAATGTGAAACAGCTTTGTTCTAGCTACTGAGGCTGGTTGGGAAACAGCCTGAAAAAAATAGGTTGCCAGGTAAGAAATGAGCAAATAAACAGAAAAAGAGAGGGAGAGGTACTCCATTCCTGATGTGACTGGCTGGCCTCTTCATGTGAGGAGAGGAGGCCTAAGGTGAATTCATGTCCTTGCTGACCTGGTGCCTTCCTGCTCCATGTCTTTGGACACCTGGGTGAAGAGGCATTGATCCCTCATATCACAGATCAGTAGTAGCTTAATTCTCTGAAGAGCTTCTTCTTGCCAGCTGATTAAATTCTGGGAATATGCAAATGGTCTTACTGCTTCCCTTTGGTATATTTTAAAAATTATGTTTCTACTGTAGCTTATTGCAGCAATTGAGAGCGTAAGAGAGATGTAATCACAGAGCAAGCCAAACAATTTTGTAAGGATGTTCTTCTTAACACATAAGAAGAACACATAAATCTCCTTGCTAAACTGGGGGACTGTCATGCTCACAGTCAGGTTCACCACTAAGGAGAAAAAAAAAAGGGAAAAATCTTTTCTCACCCTCTGAAATAATTACTTTAATTGCAGGCCATGCAAGAAAATAGAGGAGTCGAGATTTGCATTTTTTTGACCCTGTGGTAGAAGATCTGGAGTCTTGAACTTTCAATACTGAAAATGTTCAGGATAGATTTGCTATTTTAACAGCCCTCATTCAGAATGGAATGAAAATCAAACCAAACGAAAACAAAACCCAAAAAACAGAACCAGGGAGATTAGTTTTCCTGAGGCAGACAGGTGCCATGCAGCTTGACTGATTCCAGTCAGGGATTTATAGTCAGTTTACCTCTAAGGGAAATTGCACTTTGGACTGCAACACTGAAAGAAATCAAAGAAAGACACTCATCAGCACAATTTAATTAAGGAGCCTTGGCACAACCTCTGACATAATTTCATAAAGATTTTAAAATAAATAAACAAAGCAAAAATAAATAAAAAATCCTCTGGCTCATATTGCCAGATTCCTCCACAGCAGAAACCCTAGAGGAGTCTTGTGGGGTCTAACTGCTGCCTAGAATTATCTAACGGGAGGGTGCAGAGAAGATGGAGCCAGGTTCTTCTCAGAAGTGCACAAAGAAAGGACAAGAGGCCACAAGTAAGAGTTCTCACATGGGATGTTTTGATTAGATATTAGAAAAAAAAAAAAGGTTCATTGTGAGGGTGATCAAACACTGGGAGGGGAGCCCAGAGAGGCTGTGGATTTCCATCCCTGACGATATTCCAAATCTGTGTGGACACTGCCCTGAGCCATCTGGCATAGTTTGAATTTGGTTTTGAGTGGTTGGCACAGGTGACCTCCAGAAGTCTTCCCTACTAAATTATTATGCACACACAAATATGCATAAGACCTATTTTCTTAAGGAATGTACTTAAAACTAGAAGGTACTTATACAGATGTAATCAGATGAGCGCTTTGCACAAGTTGTCTGTTACTTATCATATCTTAGAGTTGTGAACAACTCAGATCTTTGTGGAAATCTTTATGTAAATTAAAATTCACCCTGCAAGCAAAGCCTATGGGTGTAAAGGTTACTGGCATGGAAATGACACAAACATATTAGTCTTAGGAAAAAGGACTTTAAGAGCATAAGATTGCATTTGTCTTATGCTTATGTGGAAGCCCAAGATGAAGAATTTCTGCCAGCGTGTGACTTGCTTAAACAATGAGCTGTCAGAAGTAAAGTGTGATGCCACTGAAGGAATAATGATTATTGTTATTTTTACCAGATGCAAAATAAAGGTTCTTTAACACATAAAAAAAGAACAAACTTGGTTAAAGTGCCAACTGGAAACATCCATATTTCTTCTTCTGTTGAAACTTTCAACACAAGTTGGGTTGTGGAAAAAACCCACCCCACTAACAGAAATCTGCTTGAAGATAAGCTGCAGGTGCTTTACGTATGCTTTAGTTGTAGATAGCAGTTCTGATTGTCAAGAGGGAACAAAATAAGGGGCACTAAATATCTTACAAAAAGAGGGACAGTGGACGGAATGCTTAGGCCAGAAGTAAGCCTCATACAGTAAATGTTGGTCACCTGAATGTGAAACTTCAGATGATTAATTCAAGCTACCTCCTAATGCTCAAGAAAAGCTGCAAAAATGGCTGGATCACCCTTGATTCAGTTGCTAATAGGCCTTGTCTCAGTAAGAAAGAAACGTGCTAACAACGGCGAAGATCACTGGAATCTCACGCCCCACTTGTCACAAGCGGCAGAGATTGTACTGGCCACTCCTGTAATACAAGTGTGTTTTGAAAGAACATTCTCCACCTAGCAAGGCATAACTGAGAAGATGTTTCTATACAGTGTTCACACAAGGTGTTCCTGAAAATTTTGGGAAAGACATTTGATTGGCACCGAAAAGCTCTGGGAAAACACATGTGAAGATAAGAAAGACTGAGAAAAGAGAAAGTTCAAAGCTAAGTTTTATATTTTGTCTTTGAAAGTGCTTCCCCTATGATTGAATTTGAGAGGAACACATCTGGGCAGGCAAGAAGCCCTCTAGGAGCTGAATATATTTTTTTTTTCTAGTTGCGTGGCCCGGAATGGAGCCTGCTTCAAACTGCATAAATATTAGTTCGGCCCCAGGTTTGCTTCTGGGACTGCTGCTTTCCCATTTCAATGGCACCAGTCATGCCTGATTGATAGTTTTCATATCTTCTGCACAGAGGCTGCCTTCCTGAGATGCTTTCCTACAGGCTGGCTGTGTTATCCTCCCAGCACATGGCTACGGGTTGTTCTGGCGATCCTGGGATGCATTGCCACACAAGGCCTTCACAACACATCAGAGGTGCTGGCAACGGTCACTTCTCCACATGTCCTTACGGTTGGAAGAAGGGCACAAGGGTTGTATGGTTCGAGGGACCCAAGCTGATGTTTTCTATTCTGCCAAACTTGAGAAGCAGTTTTGCATGAGTTTGTGTCTACTGCACTTGTAGTCTGTGAATATTAATGTGTTATATAGAGGAAAAATCGAGAATATTTTCTCCGTTTTAGACTTGGGGAAACAGACAAGCTGAGGAAGCCTAGTTACTAAATCAGGACACTTTCTAACTAATCATGTTATTAAGATCACTTTTACTTCTTTTTGAAATCTCACAAAACTGTATCTTTTTTTGTGAATCGCTGGGTTTTTTAGAAATGTATTTTTTAGCTCTGACTTCACCATCACAGGTGAGGCATGGTCCTTTCACTGTGCATCATTTAATGCAAGTGAAATGCTGTAATCTTTCCAAGCTCAAATAACATCTAAACAAACCACCCCCCACTCTGCCCCAAAATCCTCTGTAGGTGTGACTGGGATAGAGGGGAAGATTTTCAGTCGATAACAAATCGTAACATTTCAGTTTTGCTAGCCGATAGTTCACATTTGCCTTTCTGCTGTGTTTTGGTGCAAAATGGATAATAAACAGGGACAGTACTGTTCAGTTATTGCAGGATTTTTTTACCCATTGGTGAAGTCCCTGGTGACTGGAAAAAGGGAAACATTGTGCCCATTTTCAAAAAGGGTAGAAAGGAAGACCCTGGGAATTACCGACCTGTCAGCCTCACCTCTGTGCCTGGGAAGATCATGGAACAGATCCTCCTAGAAGCTATGCTAAGGCACAT